>JBCFYV010011135.1:6741251-6793537 GCA_039000515.1 Timema cristinae
TTAAAAATTCTTTCACCAATATAAAGGTACATTATCAGTGAGTAACATAGGATATATTTTATTTTGAAAATTTAATTTATTACTCATAAAAATGTCGATAGTATATTATATAGTCGTTGAAAAAAAAAGTTGTTGAAGGGATAGTGGGGTAGGTGAGGGGGTGGGGGTAGGGGTGAGGAAAGAGGAATGATATGAACATAGGAGGGAGGATAAAAAGAGGAGGGGGCATACAGTGATGGTAAGACTGTATTTTAAAAAAAAATGTTAAAAAAGTTTGGTTTTTAATATTGACATGATGGATGATTTGAAGCTTTGTTTTACAGGATTCTTTACAATATTTTTTTTATGGGGAAGGAGTTAGTTATGATATGTATAACTTTTTGTGTTGATTGTGAATAATAATGTAAATGGTTTCTAATGTTTTTCAAAGGAGGAATTACAAACATTCTTTTTTAACGTACTTGACGGGTTATATAAATTATTTATGTGTTCTAACTAGAAATAAACAATGAAAATATTAAAACAAGACAATAAAGCCTAGACTCATAAATTAATATTAGTGTGTCAATCTATAAAACATATATTTTGATGGTTTTTTCTCATTTCATGTGCACTCAAGCCAGTATATTACTGTTTTACAAAATAACTAATCATTTTTTGTAGAAGCACAGTTTGATTAATGTTTGTTTTAAAATGCATTATTATTTCTTATACAATAAGTGATAATAGCATCATTTAAAGTCGTAGAAAGATATAAGAATATTAAATATTTGAAAAACCAACCTTTGTACAATAAACTGGATTCGAACCACGATCTTCCTGTTATCGACAGTTTATTATAATACGAGGGTAGCGCCTTAGGCCACGCAACCACCAAAGCAGGTCAAATTGAAATTAAATCAATTCTAGGCATGCGAAATAAAGTCTAAGTCTAAAAGATAAAGTTATTTGTTTTCATCACCCAACACTAATTATAAATTGTTCACTAAGTGCATCTAGGTAAAGAGAGCGTAAAAAAAGTAATACTTTACTATGGTATGCTTAAATATATGTATATTTATGGTATACATGCCATTTAATTGATAGTTAGTTTTAAAATATTAATTGATAGTTCTTTATTATTATTATATTATTATTATTATTTAGCACCGGGTCTTACTACCCGTTCGGTTATTTGCTTAAGTACTAATTACTCTAATGAATTAGGAAGGTTGAATTAAAGGAAGTGAACCCACATTTGCGTGGAGGGAGAGTGGAAAACCATTTAAGAAAAAAAAACCAGTTCACCCGACCGAGATTCGAACCTCGATCTCCCCGTCCTCAGCAGTCGTGCTCAACACGACAAGCGCGTTAGCCAACTACGCCACCGAGGCAGGTGATAGTTGTGTTCAATCATGGATACATTTTGAATTATATTTTATTTGTCATATAATTTTAATATGTAAATAAGATGCACTGTACAAAGTTTTATTCATTCTTTTAAATACTTTGAAGAAGCTAATGGTGTCGAAATGTAATTGTTGGTATGTAATTGTGGGTGCCAATGTCCAGAAGTAAGCCATGATTTATTTAAGCACGTCTTATTACCCGTACGTGTAATACGCCCATATACTTATTACGCTAATCATTTAGGGATTAGGAAGGTTATATTTAGAGGAAGTGTACCCACATTTCCTGGAGATAAAGGGAAAATCCTTTTGTAAAAATACCTTAACTACACCCGACCGAGATTAAAACCTCGATCTCCAGTCATCAGCAGTCTAGTGTACTACGAGAAAGCAACTTATAGACAGTGCAGCTACCATAGCATGTCTTAAGAAAATATGAAAATGGTCCTTTTACTTCGACTTTAATATGTTTAAGCTTCACACACCCCAACATAAATTCCTACATTAGTTTATCAATAAAGTCCCACATTTTAATCTTCATTTTGTTCTATTATTGAAAGATGAGCTTAAAAATTAACAGTTTAACATAAATATATTATTATATATATAATATATATATATATATATATATATATATATATATATATATATCTTGATTAATAATGAACAAGGTACATACAAATTTAACCATTAGATATTTTGTCTTGAAATAAAATTATAAATTCACCAGCTTAATAAATAGTATTCATGTATTATTGCGATTACAAAATATCACATTCTATTTTATTTTGATTTTGTAACATTGGAAGTAGATCACAAATCGATATATCTATAATTGTTTTTTCTAACATATATTTTTAAAGCTAGGTTTATATGTACTCCATGTTCATTCAGTGGTGGAACACATCAAAGTCATTTCATCCCACAAAAAAATTATAAAAACTCATTATTTGGTTGTTTATTGGAACATGAAAAATAGATACCCACGAACCGAAATAATTGCATCAAAAACTTCAGTTGGAGTGATGTATCCCTATTGGTGAAGGTGTGGATAACGATGTAATTTTAGTGAACTAAGGTTTATTTTGGAGAAACTCTCTACCACATTTGGAAAGATGAAACCGTAAAAGGATAGATTGTTAAAGAGGTCATCTATATTATAAATTCCCGTTCAATATAAGTAGATGATAAAGGTATCAATATATACCTACATTTACTCTGAAGGGTAGCAATCTTTATTGGCATTATTAAATTAAGGTGTAGCTTGGAATATGAGGCCATGGTGTGATCGGTCAAGGTCACGGTAAATTGAGAGTAAGTGTAGGATTAAAACCCTCGAATTTAAGTGTAATAGATTTTTTTTTAAAAGCTGTGTGAAAATGTAGGGTTAACATATTTTAAATTCTAAATTGTTCCTTAAGTTATTATTATTAGCACCGCGTCTTACTACCCATTCGGGTTATACGCACTTACGCTAATGTGTAATGGTAGGGTGATTGTGAGATGAAATGGAGGACCTACAGTTTAACGTGGAATCCGAACCACGGTGGAGGCCTGGCATTCCCCACATTCACAAGATGTCTTGTCAGAGGTGAAGGAAGGGTTTGGTAATCAGATAAATCTTTGCCGTTCCTTAAGTGAATCTAGGTAAAAATAATGTTAAAAAAAAGTAATACTTTTTTATGGTATGCTTAAATATATGTATATTTACTGATTATATATAAGTTAATTGATAGTTATTATTAAGATACTAATTGATCGTATGACACTGCTATGTATCTGGTGAGATCAGCCTAAGACACAACTAGATCTTTGGTGGATATTTTAAAAGACGCTTTGCGAGAAACTTTACAGTTCTGATTTCAAAGTAAAGATTTATAATAATATATCTAGTCCTGTTCAAACCAATTAAGTAACTTGTAACAAGCTCACATTACATCTGATTACCTGTTAATTGATGATTGATTGTCTGATTGGTTTTACCCTTCGTAGCTGCCATTCATGCAAACATCTAACAATGCTAGGATAATATAGTTAAAGAAGGTTACTTATGGTAAAAGTAGGGTATATTATAAAGTAAATTATAAAGTACCATATTCTTGTTTCTACACACAAGTATTTAGCTAATAACCTAATAATCTAAAATATTAATCTACTTCTTGTTTATGGTATTATTGTGTAGCCTATCTGCAAATCTACACTAATTGTGTAAGAATAATGAAGGTAGATAATAGCATTAGTGTACCCACAATTGCGTGATAGCAGAATGTTAAACCATTCAAAGATCACTATCTTCAATAAAACCTGCCAGGTTTTGAAAACCGAACTTCTCATCAACATAAGACCACACCATAATTAGATAAGGTATGATGAAAAACCTTGCACGAGAAAACGATCGTTATGGAAAACGCTTAGAATTTTCTCTTAAATTATTTTTAACCAATAAAAGGGAGCGAATTAAGTCAATATATGGAAATATTAAATTGTCTCCTTCATATTTATTTATTTTATGAATGTTTAAATGTCCCTTGGGACGTTTCCAATATTTCTTGAAATGTATTTTTATTCATTACTAGAAAATGACCCGTTCTTCCCAAGGAATGTATTTGGTAATACGACGATGCTTTCGTCGCCTGATTATATTTAGGCAACGAATTTATATAATATTATTATTACTCATTACGACCTGGGTATACATAATTTATGAGCTAGAGCTCTGAAAACGTAAAAAAAAAAATTGCTTTCTATAGCTGCTATTTTCTTTCTAGATATTCTATCTAGGAAACTTTTAAAGGGGTTTCCAATCAAATCCAATAAGCAGAGTAAAATTAGAATGGCAAAATAGTAGTATTTGAGTCTTCCATTTTGAAACAAAATGGTGGACGTAAGTGTTTTGCCTTTATATTAACCGGTTGTTTGAGCTATATCCAAAAGATATTCTATCACAATCGTTGGAGTGGTTTTTACGTGAGTAGATAAAGGGAGACACAAAACTCATTTTTATATACCAGTAGTATTTATTAATGAAACTTGAATACATATAATTGCTTTGAATATATGTTATTTATAGGAAAATGTCTATAAATTTTAAATAAGTTTGCTCGATTTATGTAAATTACAGATACTTGAGTTTATTAATAAATTGTTTTGTTTCATTAATACTTCCTTATCAATAACAGTAGATGATTCATTAAAATGTAATATAAAACCATAACAAATTATACCATCTAGAATTGTCAATTTTTCAAATCAATTTTAAATTTATTTTAAGTAAAGATAAATATTATAATGGAGCAAATCTTATGTATTAGAAACGACCAGAAACATTATATTTATGTACAATAATTATATATGGGCAATATAATTTTATTATTATTATTTTGGTAAGGAAAGTATTAGTATTATCTTTTAGCACATAAGTCTTAAAAGCACATTCTTAATTACTAAGGGTTGGATGTAAGAAAAGGTGCTGGCCTTAGATTCACCCAAATAAAGACGATATTATTAAAAGTAATACGGTGGAACCTGGATAATTCTATCTTGAAGAGACCAGCAAAGTTTAGAATTAATGCAAAAATTCGATTGAAATGTTTCCTAAAAGGAATTCCCTTTTCCATTTTCTTTATCAACGCTACTTTTTTCGACCAAGTTAATGATTTATAGGACTGTGGCTTGGACAGTGATATCACGATACACACACACACAAACACTACTGTACAGTATGTATTAAACACAACTAAAACTAAACAAAACTAAACACCAAGACAAAACAAAATAAGCTCGCACGTCACAAGAATATCGCTACGACGAATAACTAAGAACAGCGCACGTAGCCCTCGAGAGGTTCGACCTTGAATAACGGAGTACAGAGCTGTACGTGTAAACAAAGATGTATGGGAGAGTGGGGAAGAGGGAGGGGCAGGAAGAAGGGTACTGACCGCATTTCAACGTCACCTCCCTTGTTTCCAAAAATATAACAACACGGCGCTGCAACTAGGCGTAGGAAAACAATACTGCACAGTACATTACAACTTATTAAAAGTCCGAATTAACCAAGACAAAATTCGAATTATCCACGATTCTGTGTCATTGTTTTAATACAAAATTCACGCAACTGTGCGAAAATTTAGAATTAAAGACGATTTCGAATTACGGAAGTTCGAAATATTCAGGTCCTACTGTATAATAATAATAATAAAATAATAATATAATAATAATAATAATAATAATAATAATAATAATAATAATAATAAAGCAATAACAGCTACTGTATTTCTCTTCTCCGACTCACAAATTGACTACAACGTTTGGGATGAATTTGTCTCTGTCTGCTATAGCTCAGAAATGTTAATAATTATTATACGTAGATCTTTTCCTCTGGGACTAAACCATCTGAAATTTTCACCGGTAAATCCTCTATCATATTTATATTAAAGTTGTTTCTGAACTTTGTACTGATACGATATTCTTTTTCTTGTGTAAACCTAATTTGATTCTAGCTGAGGCCTCAATGAAAGTCGGCGATAAGTTTATAACCTTTAGGCAACTAATATTAAACATCGTAATTTAAATGGAAAAGTTTGAATCTCAAAATAATTTAATTTGTTTCATTCAACTTATCAATACTAGAAAACTATCGGTTTCAGATGTGTTGGAATAGATGAATTAAAAAGAAAATACCCTATTAGTGATGGGTTTTGATTAGTAAGAAAACAAATATATAAAAGATTCAAAAAATCTGGTAACTAGCTTAAAATGTATAATGTTTAGCTCATTTTGTTTCTGTGTTTGGGTGTGTGCATTTTTAAGAGATTAATAATGGTTCTGTTTTAATATTAGAATCTTTTTGATGAGCATTTATTAAAATTATTTTAAATGGATACCTGTTTTTTCAACAGTCTAAAATTGTGTAAAGAATTAAATACAAAGAGTCCAAGGGCTATTTTACAAATACCGCATAATTTGAGGGTTGGGAAAAAAATTCAATTACCTTTATTCCCTAAGCAAACAGCCAGTTCTGGGTCGTACTACATACATGCGCTATCGCAACTCCCGCAACTCTCTCCCCCACCTCCCCAACCCTCTAAATCCCTCACCCCCTCAGTTTCCCAGGAACAATCCTGAATCAGCAGAGGGTGAACGGTCACCCTCCTAAAATAAGTTTAATCTCAAACTTGATAAGATAATTACTAAAATACAAATAGTTTAGCTCAAAATAATTAAAAAATTATTATTTTGTTAGTATAATTAAAAAAACAAAAGCTATTCTTCAATGCATTTTTTAACCCTTAAATGCTGAACACTCGTAAATTTTAATACTTTATATTTTTTTATATTTAAAATATAATTTTAATACAGTATTTACAAAAGGAAAACTATTCTTAACTAGTTAAAAAGTTTTTTTTACTGTTATTTTTTGCACAACTTCAACACATGATACACAAGATTTTGCCCTGTGTTCTCGAAAGATCTCACGAGAACAGTGTCTTCAAAATGTCATAGTATTGCACCCTTGTTTTCATTGTAGGTTTCAATTATTTAAGGCTTTTATTTTCTGGTGTTCTCATGTGAGTAGGAAGCAAGAATACAACTTTACTTTGTTTTAGTTTGTAAGATACTATTGTCACTACATTAATAAAATGTTTCTTTAATTCTAGACAATCGTACCTTATACCGCTGAGCTTCTTCTAGAGCGCAAACAAAGCACGTGACAAGAGAAACACTATAATATATAGTGAAGTTTCAAGGTCAACTGATAGGTTGGAGAGGGGAGCAGTGTAAGGGAGGGAACCTGGCAATCTTGTAAATCTCAGTAGTCAATTTTACCAAGGAAAAGCACGCTAGGGTTTTTTAAAGAAATAACACAAAAACCTTCATTGATAGGGACTAAGAATAAATGACAGGCTCCCCTTGCTATGTTCTTCATTGACAAGGTGGTCCAAGTTTGAATCCCGGCCTTGAAGACCTATGAATGATTTTTCCAAGTTTTTTCCCACCCTACTTTCATGTAAATGAGCCTATATTTCCTCTTAATTCATCTACTCATTCTGGTCTCTTCAACATAGTGTTGATAGACCATAAGTGTAGTAATACAGGGTGTGGTTTTATTTATGTAAGGCGAGTTGGGAGCGTCTCAAATATTAGAATATCACCAAGAATGGCATAAAATATGTCCATCCCGAATGTTCTAGCCTGGTTAAGATCCCGATCGTTCATCTTAGATACACGTCACTAACACTCTTCCAAACAAGTCTATTGTAGGTAATATTAATGTTCTTATAACCAGGTAACTCACCTACAATCTTTATCTGTAGGATTAAGCCATGTGTATTTTTGTTTTCTGTCAATTGTTTTTCTCAAACTTATACATAAATTACAATATTGAAACTTATCATTCTGATATATTAAATATTGAGGTGATACCTCAAATTCCTAAAACTAATTTATAAAAGTGGGTGGCCACAAGGGTGTTTTTGCACACTACTATCACGTTGCTAGAGTTAAATTCTTTTGGCCTATGAGACAAATCAGACACTTGACTAATATATATATATATATATATATATATATATATATATATATTATTTATTTATTCAAATAAATTGCCAGAGCCATGAACGCGAGTAACGTTAGGCCTACGTCTTGTTTTGAAAGTCTAAAATATTTATCAGGGAACAGATTTTTCGTTTAATTTGAAATTTACCCTTTCGGAAAAAGGATCAAACACTACTATATCTATATATTTCCACGTCAATCTGATATATTCACTACCAAAATGCTATAGTTAAAAATTCCTGGGACTTTTTAATAAGCTACACAATTCATTTTATAGAAGTGTCTTACCTATTTAGATATTTTATATGGATGTATTACTATGAGCTAACTACTAACGGTATTATATTTATTGATAGACTTTATTGAGACCAGCGTATTAATCTTTCCCGATATGTTATATAAACAAAATATTGTAAATTCTAAGTTCATCCCCAAACAATATGGGGTGGGGATAGTGCTCTAAATCTGGCCATTCAACCTTGTCTTACCTTTGCTCTCCTGGAGTAAGGAGGAATAATAATTTCTGATCTGAGGACACGACTAAGATGAATTCCATCACCCCATGATGAAACGTGAGAATGGTGATGATGGAACGCAGGGACCTACAGTTTAAAGTGGGATTCAAACCACGGTGGGGCCTGGCATTCCACAAATTCACAAGTTGTGATTAAAACACGTCTTGTCAGAGGTGAAGGAAGAGTTTGTTACTCAGATAAGTCTGTGCCATAGCCGGGATTTGAGCCCGGACCCCTAACACAGAAGTCTGACACCTTACCCCTAGACTGCCATGTCACCTTCCTCAAATAATATAAATTATGGTTTATGCTATATTATTTAATATTCTATTATTCAAACAATTTATTACCCTATACTGAAATACAATCATTTAAAGCTATGTAATACTTTCACCCACCTTGGTGGCGTAATTAGCTAACGCGCTTGTCGTGTTGAGATCGACTGCTGAGGACGGGGGAGATCAAAGTTCGAACCTCGGTCGGGTGAACTGGGGGTGTTTTACTAAATGGTTTTCCACCCTCTCTCCACGCAAATGCGGGCTCACTTCCTCTAATTCAACCTTCCCCATTCCTAATCCATAATCGTAATTAGTACTTAAAGCGTATAACCCGAACGGGTAGTAAGACGCGGTGCTAAATATAAATAAATATAAATATGTAATACTTTCAAACTGTATCGATATGATGACAATATGATCCCATACAATCATTTATGTTTTGTTATTTAAAAACTAATAAGTTTAGTAATATAAAATGGTTGTAATATTTTTATTAATTATTTTTTAACACAGTGTTTACTTAATCTGGCATATTTAAATTAGTCAATATGTAACTACACTGTACTAAAAAAAAAAAATTTGTTTATTATCTAGTTTTATTACTATATAATAATATGAAAGATAAACAAATTGGTTTACTTAAGACTATAAAGTAAAATTGAGTATTTAACACAATTTATTAGGCAATACAAGTAACAAGGCAGTTTAAACTAAGTTTAATTTTATGAATATATATTAGAATATAGCTTTTATGCTTATTTATAATAAGACCGATGGTTTAAAAAATTATAAGTTAGAATTAATGATGTGTCGCTATTTCAACAGATATTAATAACATTGAAAGCAGATAGTTTTAAAAGCCTCTTTCAGAAGCACTCTACAGACTATTCTAAACAACGGAGCCCCATTATCTTAAAACAACATATGCCTCGGCATATGAAACTGTCGTAAGCAAAGGCAACATTAACAATACTTTAGTGTTCATAAATCAGTATTTCAGAACGGCTTGTAGAATAATGTTGCAGCAAGAAAAGGGGAGGCTGTCTAGGGGAAGCTGGAAATGATGATGGTTTAGAAAGGGGGAAGGGAGGGAAGTACTCTAGGGGATGAAGATGATAGTGCTGCTATGAAGAAGTAGGGATAGACGGGGAATGCGATGTTGCCCGTTTTCTGGCTGTGTTGCTGATGTTTTGCCACATGGCAACGCCTGTAAACAAAGTCTTAGTTAAGGCTTTTTTTTTATCGAAAATTTACTCATATTTATGTAGTCAAAATTTTTATAGGAAGGGCTTTAAGAAAAATCAAAGATTTTTTCATAGAAATTCAGCCTAATTTTAAATTTATTTTGTATTTTTAGGTTTTGTTGATATCTATCAAAAGTGACAACTGTAACTCACAGAACTTGACGAATGAATATATAAAAATATATCTAGCAACTTTTTTAGTTGTCATATAAAGACTTCTTATAAAATTGGATAATCATTTTATCACTGACTAAAAAACTATATTTATTGTTATATTCATTAAAATTTACTTAACAATTTTCATAATTTTTTTTAGGATTAGCTGTTAAAGTGATAATAATAATATATTATTATTATCACTACAACAGCTAGTCCTAAAAAAATATTATTATTATTATTTCAATTTCCTTTATTATAGTGCTGGCCAACAGTCGAAAGACCTATAACAGGTCAGCACTGAAAGTACACAAGTACCTTACAAATACATATATTTACACAAGAAAATAAGATAAACAGAAAGGGCTAAATATTGTTATATAATGATTAATAGATATAAAATAAGTAATTAATAATGATAATAAAAATAGCAATAACAACAAAAAACTAAAGAGTGGTTTAAAGCAGTAACAATCTGAAAAAAATAAATCAGAATATTGTAAAATGTAGATATTATAGGCAGAACGTCTTCGGTATAAATTATTAATAAGAGATTTCCTTAAATAACTCTCTGAGTTTAGCTTTTCTTTTATGATAAAAGTCGAATTCGACAAATCTAGAATTGGCGCTATGGATACAACGACCTATAGGGCTTACCTTATAAGAGCTATTGAGAAAAAATAATGTTGGATTACGAGAAGCCCGAGAAGGGATATGAATGACTACATGATCAAGGGCAAATTTGCAATAAATTTTTCTCTTGAATATATTAAAAACAAAAAGGGCATCACAATAAAGTCCACGCGAGAAGAGAGTTTGGAGCTCTAAGAGGTTTTGAATTATGTCATAATCATAATAAATCTGGTCACTAAAGTATTTATCATAGCACGCAGTGACCAATTTTTCTTTAAACGTTTTCCAACCTAAGAGAGTGAGTTAATAAAATAGAATTCCAAGTAACAGTAGCGTATTCTAACTTGGATCTAACCAGGGCGTAGTAACAATAATATTAATAATAATTACAATTTCAATTCAATTTCCTTTATTATAGTGTTTGCCAACAGTCGTGAGACCTATAACAGGTCAGCACTGAAAAGTACACACGTACCATAAAAACACTTATAATAACACCATTATATAATAAATAGTAGATAAATAATTATATATACTGATGAATAATTACAAAAAATAGGACATACTAATTATAAATGACAAATATAAAAAAAATAACAAACATGAAAGTATTTAAAGGACAAGTAGTATATTTATAATGCGGTAACAATAAGCAAATTTTAAAAGAGAAAAATGTAGTTAAAAGATTTGAGGCAAAGCCTTTACAGAGTAAATTAGTTTTAAGGGAGTATCTTAAATAAATCTCTGAGCTTTGCTTTTATTTTGTGATTAAGAGTCAAATTCAACAAATCTGGAGTTAGCACTGTGTATACAATGGCCTATAGGGCTCATCTCTTAAGAGTTATTGAGAAAAAATAATTTAGGATTTTGAGAGGCCGAAGAGGGACATGTATACCTACAGGATTAAGGGTAAATTTACAAGAAATCACGCCATTGAAAATATTGAAAACAAATAATAACAATGGCGTGTGTGAGCTACATGAACTGTAGTTCAGTTTGTGAAATATTAGCCGGTACTAACGTACTTTTTCCCGTGTTCTCCCGAATATACAACCATACATCCTTTTTATGGAGGATCTTTCTACGTCCTGACGAGGTGAGGGGATTATGGTAGTGAATATGACATGGCAGAGCCAATTAAGTTCTTAACCTAATTCAAGCCCTATTTAACCAAACATTGATGACCATGATAGTTATTAATATCTTGAGAAAAATCCC
This sequence comes from Timema cristinae, assembly GCA_039000515.1. Classification (NCBI taxonomy): domain Eukaryota; kingdom Metazoa; phylum Arthropoda; class Insecta; order Phasmatodea; family Timematidae; genus Timema; species Timema cristinae. Next base: position 6,753,239 of record JBCFYV010011135.1, read on the forward strand.
CCAGACCAATCTGGAACTGAACCCGGAACCTTTAGGCCAGCAGATAGGACCTCTGATCCTCTACTACGAGGTAATTGAAAAAAATACTACCTCTCTCAACTTTCTTGATTTATAAATTGTTCCCTTCCCCACTAGACCATAAATAATTGAAGAAAATTACAAACAAGTGATTATTTTTTAGTTACCGTAAATGAAATTAAAATCCTTTGGGTATTTGCCAAACTAAACACTTATCATAACGTATATTCTTAGAACATTCCAATTTGTCTTTAATGTTTTTTTTTAATTTCTTCAGATACAAAGACAATAATTATAATAAATTCAAATAATATTTATTATTATTTTAAACACAGAGTTAGTTTTGTGAACAGTAATCTATCCTTACTCATTTTTAATTATGTCATTACTAAAGTCTTAATAGTTCTTGTTATATTTAAGTTGATCCTTGGTCCTTGGTGAACAAGTTAGACGGAAACCAATTAATCATTTATTAAATATCACATATATGCATAGGTAACAATCATTGTTCACGTGGTTTAATACATCAGTCTCGCAATATGTCAGAATTTAAAAACATACCTAATACATGGTTTGGTCTAGGTTCAAAGTATGTCCGTGATAAATTTAGTTTGGATTTAAAATTGATCTACGTAATTGAAAATCATCGTGGAATAATAACCCGGACATACAAACAGACAAAATATCAAACCCTAAAGTTAAAACAAAACATTGCAACGCTCGGTAGTTAAAATATAACAGTGAACTTTTCAAATTGGACTAGAAATCCCTAATTCTAAAAATCCCCCTTTATACAAGAAACCAAAATTGAACTGTGGACTACGTTGTTAGAGTGAGTGACATTATTGGCTAGTACATGTAATAAAGGACATTGCATTTCATACACAAACGAGTTAATATTATGACGTCAGCACTTTGTTAGCTGATATTTTCCTAACTAGAAAGGGATTTATGCTTCTCCCCGAGGAATTATCCTCTCCGATCAATGGTTACTCGGTCTACTATCGTGGGTCTAGACAAAGTCAGTGTTAATTTAACGACCAAGGTGTAAAAGCATGTTCACACAATATTAAAACGTAATTTATAGCGTAGTATCATCTATTTACAATGTCATTAAAAAGCTTTTAGATTAAATTGAACCTGGGGGATGTCTGCATCGTACAGCCATAGGCTCTGAAAGTAACCAACATTTACTTCTTAGTTAAAACAAAAAATAGTAGTTTGGTTTTTAAAGTGTCATCCATACTTAAATAACTTTTAAAACATACTTTTTTTCAGAATATGATATATATATGGATTGATCCTCACTAAAATGCATAAATAATAGCTTTGGCTATTTTATACACCTATTTTTCCCTACCAAATATTACCATTCGTTCAGCATATTCCAATTTTAATACGTTACCGGGTTAAAAATGATAACATTTATAGGAAATGTACCTGAATTTACTTGGATGAAGAGTAAGAAACTCTTTGGTAATAGAAAGTGTTGAGTACAAATGGTTGAAATTTTAACTTCAAACTTCTACTAATAAAAATCAGTATTTACAAGCATAATATTTAGTTTGTGTGCCAAAACTATTAACTGTAGATTAAAGTGTAAAAATTAGTTATTAAAATTCAATACCTTTTCCCAGTAACGTAACATAACTGATCTAGGGCCAGGGCACATTTTAGCATTTACAAATTATTAATTTTGTTGTTCTTTGATTTATTTGAAGCTAGCACTGATACTCTGAGTTATTTTTAGTTACAGGCAAAAAGCATCCATAGCAATATTCTCATTAAAAAAATCAGTTTCCAATCAACAAATAATACAGTAGCTTTTTCAGCACTAATCTACCCATATCCCGGACAGGTAGTTAGGTGCTTTAAAAAAAATTATATGGGACATCAATTATACTTTCCCGCCCCTTTTTCTATATGTAGAGATATTTACTCAAAACTCTTAACATATTTACTACTCTCGTAGAAACGAATGGATTTAACAAAATAATATTTTATAGAAGGGCTTTTACTTTTAACTTTGTAATGATAAGTTATTTATCTCAAGTAGTTACAGATTATGATCAAAATAGGAAATTTCCGCTTATATAAATTAGCCTTAGAGTTATTTTATGGCAAAATAATAGTTTCCAATTTATTTGGTATAATTTTAAACAATTATACGATACGAAATTAAATCAAAACCGCAAGAGCAGATTTTTAGAATATTGATTGATTTTTATTTTTATTTTTTCACTATTCAGAGGACTACCATTAAATTTAGGGCTAGATGTATATTTTAAAAACCTGAGAAGCTTTATGTAAGCCCTAGATACCAAGTTTCATTCCGAACGGTAAATAGTATCGGCTCTAGTCCCAGAAAGAAACAGACAGCATTGGAAAAAATACTTTTTCAGCTTCAGGGGTTCATGCCAAGGCTAAGGGGTCCATAAGATTCATAAGACAGCCAAAAGTCTCAAACACAGAACCCTTAGCTTAGTATATAGACACGCTACCAATCGAGCAAAGGTGCCGGACATTTGTACTGTAAAAACACTAAATTAATACATTCTAATGGAATAATATTGTGTTGGTAATTCTTGTTAGCTTAACTTTATAGTCCTTCATATTATTGCTAGCCAATGGCTTGGAGGATAAGATTAAACTACAGTATCACCTTATAAATTAGCTGAGACCCAGGATTTATAAAAATAAATACCAATAGTGGTAGTTAAATTAAATTTGCTTTATATTATGGAAACCAGGCTGTATGGTTTCTCTCAACCAGAAAACTTGATGACAGTGTTACTTTTGGTCGGAGACGATTATTTCCATACGTCCTATTCCAGACAAAGAAAACTTTCAGACAAGTCTGTTTCTCTTCCGTTCTTAATTCCATCTCGTTGAGAGGGGGTATAAGAGGGTGGATCAAGAAAAGAGCCTCCCTTACACCTCTTTGCATTTGCCAAGAATCTCAGACTCCCTTACTTAGACTAATTTATGTTTCTTAATTGCGCCACCTATATGAACGAAATTAACGTTTCACTGAGATATTTCTTACACTAATAACAGTTCCGAAGCTTTAAAACCACTAGAATAAGCATCAATTTATTTTATTTGATGAACCTGTTAACAAATATTAATTTGTTTATAGAAGGCTAGAAAGATGTTTATAACAGTTTTATTTGATTTCTGTGATATTTACCAGTGAGACTTCGTTGAAAAGGAACTGATTCAGCATTTTAATAAACCTTATTAGATATTTTAAATGCTAAAAGGCATGTATTTTAATCTTATATTGATATGTGAATATCCATTTTAACGTTAACTATGTTTTAAAATAATCCAACCCTTCTTAGATTAGTATTTTTGTAAACAATAACCTCACTTAAGTTTGTTAACGTAGTGACGAAGGTTCAACTGCTTACTTATAGCTTTATATCAAAACTACTTTAGGTTGTCAGCGTAGGCATATTAATTTAGCATTTTATGATACCCATATCACCAAACCATATCCATACGACAATCGGCCTAGGTTTGAAAAATGTTTCAAATAAATTTCATTAAAATTAGTTAATGATTTTTTCAGTAACCGTGTAGAAGGCATCTGGACTCTGGACAGGTGAAATGTCAAACGGTATAGCTAAAACAAGTGCCCGCTCCCCTCGGTCAATAATACACGATTTCTTGAGGTATGCAATGCATCTCAGTGCTTAGGTAGGCTACCCGCTTAGCCTCCTAGAGACATTGACAATGACAAATAAAATATTGAACAGCTGTATAAAAAATTGAGTGAATGTTAATAAATTTATATACGCACGTGGTCTATATGGTTAGCACGTGGTATAAATGTCAGGTTCATTTAGTCGGGTTTGCCGATGATAAAGGACAAATGGTTCAGATAATAAGATAGAGGTGTAATTAAGGTGATTAAAAAAACACCCTCTTTCCCGCCAAATAGGTTTATATTTATTCTAGATTATACCCTCCTCACTCCTACAACATTAGTGTTCTTTGTCTTCTTTCTTCTTCTTCTTCTTCTTATTATTTTTTTTATTTTATATTATATTATATATTATATTATTATTATTTTATAGATGTGGTAGAAATCTGTATCAGTCGATTTTGAATCTTGAACCCAAATCTTGAATTTTCTTTCTAAAATCAAATCTCCGAATATAAAATAGATGTTATGGTTCACCACACAGACTAAACTCTCTCTTTTATCTACTAGCTAGTAGTTTTACTCAATTCTCACGGGGAAAACTGCATCAAAACTATACCCAATTAGGACGTTCTCTATCTAGCTGCTAACTTTTTTGTAGTTAATTCTTGCAAAACATGAGATTATTCTGGTAATCTCAAACCAATTACGGAATTCAATAAATTAAAATATATCAACTATAGCTAATCCACAAACTGAATTCAGAGAAGAACATTACATGAATTACCTGTCTAAGGACGATACTATAAGTGAAACAAAGTTAGTAATTGACATTGTTGCAAAATAACATTTGAATAAAATGATACAGATTTAAAAAAAGAAAATAAATACAATAATTTACAGTGTTACAGAAATATATTGAGTTAATTTTGCGTCATAGTTTCCCAATCTATGTCACCGTGCTTCGTTCCCAGAGCGTGTTTATTTTAATTGTTATGTCGTAAATAGAGAGCTTATTCATAGATTGTTATCCATATTATCACAAGGCTAAAATACGCTCGTTAAGATAATTGTTTATTTTTAGGCATTTTGTCTGATTATACCAATTTTTTTTTACAGTATCAAGAAAAATTATTACTAATAGTTTAGTAAATTTGAGCCATCTCCAAACTCCAATTTATTGAACTCATATTTGAAAATTCCAAAGTTTATATATTTTATGAGATTCTGGAGTGGTCATATTAATTTATAACTATATTTATATTTCTCACCACACTGATAAATGGTTATTAATACTAGTTTGATAAATGTCAAACACAAACAAATTTCCTGGGCCCACATTTTACTTTTTAAATCTTCCTAGTATTCTGGCTATTTCGTGTATTAATCACTTAAAAAATATATCAGTCTTCTTCTCTACCAAAAGGTGTTTTTTTTTTAACTTCTGATAGTTTGGGAAATGTATCAAGCACTTTTTTCTCTCCCTCTTTCGTATTCCTTCTTTTTGAAATTTAATAGTGGTCATACCTCCATGGCCATTAGGGTAACCTAATGGAGTTGACATCTTCCACCACACTGAGAAGCAGTTTGTTATTTTAGCTAATGAAATTACGAGATCTCATTTCACCAATACTCACTCATAAAATATTAAATATTTAACATTTATTCAGGTATTCTAAATGATCTCTTTGCAATCCCAGTATATTAAATTTTCTACCCCATTTAAAAATGTTTTTATATATACCTATCTCCTCACTCTCTTATATTAGTCCTAATTTTAAATTCCTGGACCTTTATGATTATTTTGAGTGATTCTATAATTGCCATAAGTTTTATACCACACAGAATATATGTTTATATTTGTTTTGGAAATATTAATCTCCCCTCAACCCTTCCCAGTTCTCTAATTCCAACTAAAAAAATATCTCAATACTTATTTTTATCTAGAATGGTTCTTCTACTTGATTACCAAACATAAGTTTTATACCACACGCAAATAATATTATTTTTTGTTATAAACCTTTCCTCTATTTTTTCCAAAAACTCAATTTTAAAATATTAATTTTGGGAATTGAATGGCTATTTGAAATGGTCCCTTTACCCACTGATAATATTTCAGTTCTATACATAACTATTAATTTTGAAAATATTGAGCCCTACCACCTCCTGCACACCCCGAGACCCGTCGTCTGAATGCCGTACACAAATTAATGTCATATTAGTTTTATATGACCCAGAAATGTTTCCATTTATCAAATTTCAACGAGATCGGAGCACATGAGACTTACAACACATTTCTATATCTCTTCACCACACTAGAAGATGAAATTTGAGAAACCCTGAGAAAAATAGCTCACCCAATTCCAGAAATGAACCTCCATTTTATCTTTAAACGCTACTTATCCATTAATTAAAAAGATACATGAGTGAGTTTATAAAAACGTCACCATCTCCTTTTCAATTATTTAAAAGTTGTATTTAACAAAACTTATTCCATCTCTAGCTTAGGGTCTAAATAAACCCTTCACGCAAAATTTCAAGTTTCCAGATTCTGGAATTGGGAAAATAGAGTGTTGAATGTGTCAGTGTTGTTTTATTATTATTATTATATTATTATTATTATTATTATTATTATTATTATTATTTTTATTATTAGCACCGCGTCTTACTACCCATTCGGGTTATACGCACTTACGCTAATGTGTAATGGTAGGGTGATTGTGAGATGAAATGGAGTACCTACAGTTTAACGTGGAATCCGAACCACGGTGGAGGCCTGGCATTCCACAAATTCACAAGATGTATTGAAAGAGGTGAAGGAAGGGTTTGGTAATCAGATAAATCTGTGCCGGGACCGAGGATTGAACCAAGGACCCCAGCTTAGAAGTCCGACAACTTACCCCTAGACCACCAGGCCACCTAATGTGTCAGTGTTGGGTCCAATGCCCAAACTTATCGTCACCAGGAAACCAGGCAAACCATATGAGACTGATGCCTTTTTTCATGTTAGCACAGGTGCGTTTTGCCTTAAATATATAAGTATATAGGAAGCGAGATAGATTGATAGATAGACGGAGAGAGAGAGAGAGAGAGAAAATTTACCAATAACTCATAGTATTTGTGAAGTAAGGGAATGAAATAAATTTTTCGCAGCAATACTCCACCAAGGAGCATAAATGATATAAAATATATTACACTATTTATTACTAAAACAGTGAGAAAAGAAGTACTGTATATTTCTGCCCCTAAAAATCATGATCATTTAAAATTTTTGAATAAAAAATATATGTTATAGCTCAGAAAATATTAGTTTTATAAAAATATATTTCAAATAAAATTTGTTAATATTTAATAGTACTATAATTCTCCAATTTTAAGTTATTTTGTATATCAATTGTTGAGAAGGTATGATTAAGATGCAAAAAATCATCTTATATAAGGTACTGTACCTTCAAATTAATTTTCATGAGAAAATGAGAACTGTCATCTTGTGTATTGAGATAAACTGTACCTGGACAAAAAATGTAATCAAAATATATAAAGAGAATTTGAAGAAAGTAAATGGTTTCTATTTTTACCTTCAGAAAACTACCCTTAGTCTTGGTGATAGATATCTAATTCCAAAAACATACACCAAGGTAAACTTAAGAAGACCCTAGATACCCAATCAGTACAATAGTTTTGGCTCTAGACTAGGGTACAGACAGAGGTCATCAACAAAACAGTTTCAAACTTACGGGGTCATAAAAGGTTGACATTTATCAAAATATCGAGTTATTTTTTTTTCTACCAACACAATACTTCTATTTTCAAGAGGGCAAAGAAAGAAAATTACAATTTTCTTAGAGTGAACAAATTTAAAATCCAAATTTAAAAAAAAAAACTTTTTAAGGTTTTGTGCCACTGTAAAATTGTATTTTATTTGTCATGTCTATTACATCAATTAGCAGATATTTCTAATTTTGATCATATTTGAGGTAGGAACTAGTTTATTATTGTAGAGTTGTAGTACTGTTAAATATTAAATATTATAGTTGGAAAATATTTTTATAAGACTAATTTTTCTGAGCTATAAGCAAATCCTTTTTTTATGGAGCTCTTTGACAGTTGAAATTAAAAGTTATACTTTTTGGTGTACATTAATGTTTCTATTTTATCAATGTTTTTGTAAATGTGTATATTATTTAATTTATGCTATTTAGTAGAGTGTTTATGCAACAATGCATATTATTCAGTTTCACAAATATAAATAGTATCTAGTAAATGTTTCTATTTTAAGTTTAAATAGAGAGAAAATCCTTCAAGGTTCAACATAGTTTTATTTCCTGTGTCTTAGAATTCATTGGGGCTTTAATTAAACATTAATTACGCTTAATAAATAGGGAAGATGAAGGTTTATATTTATGAGAAATGTACCCGTATTGCATGAAGGAGAATTAGGAAACCATTAAAGAATATACAGCTGACAGAGATTCGAACCCTGACCTGGTCATCTACTCACCAGCAGTCTAGTTTAAGGCACCATCCCTAGCCCACGTGATGCTTGTTTTCTTACATTTTCAACTCCGCTCATGTAAAGTGGACGCTTAGATTGAACTCTTCCCCCTCTAACCCGTGTTACGTAACTGTCCACATCAAGAGTGAATGTCAGTCATTATTTCATTGGGAAGCTTCCCTGACACTCTAACATTAAGGCCCTTGGCCCTTTCGAGTGCAAGTCTAAGACCTATCTGTCAGATGATGTGTGGGAGGGGGAGAGTCATGGAGTGGCATCACAACCAACCAAAGTATCCTTCCGCGCCAACAGCAACAGAAGGATCCCGGAAACTGTAGATGGCGCTAGCTACCGGACAGTTCTTGTGAACAAATCATACGTTTGGAAATATCAGTTGTCTCAATACCGACTGAAATGTTTATGTTAATATTTTCAACACCCCTTCTAAGATAATATATGGATATTTATTAATTGCTACGTTTTCTTGTTTATCGTGATAAAGCCGGCAATTTTCTATTGAAAAATGTCAATTTTATCAATATATGGTAACAGTTATTATTATTATTATTATTTTTTAATATTATATTATTATTATTATTATATTATTATTATTATTATTATTATTATTATTATAGCACCGCATCTTACTACCCGTTCGGGTTATACGCACTTACGCTAATGTGTAATGGTAGGGTGATTGTGAGATGAAATGGAGGACCTACAGTATAACGTGGAATCCAAACCACGGTGGAGGCCTGGCATTCCCACATTCACAAGATGTCTTGTCAGAGGTGAAGGAAGGGTTTGGTAATCAGATAAATCTGTGCCGGGACCGAGGATTGAACCCCGGCCGCCAGCACAGAAGTCCGACACTTTACCCCTAGACCACCAGGTCACCAAATGGTAACTGTTAAAATTATAGAGAAGGTATGTATATAAAAAGTATAACTTAATCAACAATATTATATTCTTGAATAAACCATTTCCTAAAAGAAAATTTCAAAACAATAAAAATTCTTGAAGCTAACTGTTTGTTCCCTTAGATCTGCATTTTCACGCCAACTGAAAAGGCCAATAGCCTTAGTACCACTCAGAATTGATAGTTATCTATAAATTCACTTTACCAGCGTAGCCACCCTCTCCTCCATGAGACACCATGTAGACATTAGAACTTACCCCTCCCTCTCTTTCAACAGCGTTACGTGATTTATAGACGATGAATTAGACCAGAAGTAGGTAACATTTAAGGCAGTGTTCTAATTATTAGCTTATCAAAATTACTGCGATCAGTTTTTGTTTCTCCATTCTAGTTTTTATTTTAGTTTTGTTACTAAAGTTTATTTGTATTCCTTAAAATCAACCTTCCTCGAACACCTCTATTTCCACCCCTCTACATATTTTTTTACACACACCACACACACACACACACACATATATATATATATATATAATATATATATATATATATATATATAATATAATTACTGCGTTTTACTATCCATTCGGGTTATAAGCCTATTCACTAATTAGGCTAATACAATAGGGATTAGAAAGGTTTGATTTAGAACAAATTCATCCACATTTTCTTAGAACACTATTTAGGAAATAAACACCCTCTCTACACCCAATCAGGATTGAAACTGATCTCCCTGTCAAAGGCCATTAATTTATTGCGATAGTGACGTCTTAGACCATGCAGCCACCAAAGAGGATCGTTTTCATATTAAACCTTTAATTTTCCTAATAAATAACAAATGAAGAACGTTGAAGTTTATTTTAGTTCCACTCAAATGTTATGTGAAGGTTATTGATACATCTGAGAGTTAATAAAACTTTATGATTGATTTTTAATCCCAATTTAGATTTCGAACGTGAGACATTTGTCATTCGCTGCATTAGACTACAAGAACACCAGTTTGTTTTTACATCCATGACTGTTTTCATCCTGTGGTCTGGGTCAGTTTTTTATTCAAGCAGTATATTTTCTACTACCTAAGATTGGGAAAGGCACAACATCCAATCCTCAGCCATTAATTTATCACTGTGAAAGGGTAAACCCAAACTTCACCAATGTAAAATATTTCAGCCATACCGGGAATCAAATCCGAGACTCTTAGCTCATTAGATATACGTGACATTGACTCAGTTAAGGAGACCAACGAGTTTAATTAAGCGCGAATCAAACATTTGTCCTAATATAAGAAGATAGGGGATTGTTGAAAGAAAGTCTCTGAAAAGCAGTTTATGGAGAATTCTCTGTCTCTTTCCCAGCGGGATCCAGGACAAACAGCCTGAGAGCGTAACTCTAGCTACCGGTGATTGTTTGGATGAAAGATTAAGTTGAGTGCGGCAGTATTTCAATGCCAGAACTCCATTAGACGGCTTATATACTAGCGCTCTCTCTCGCACTGCGGGGTAACAGATGCGGTCTAGTTGGGCACCGCTCTCTCCGGTGCAACTAATACTGCTAAAAAAGTTGCATCTGATTTATCCCATTTCACTGATTAGAGAAATCTTAAGGGTCGAGGACAATATTTTCTGAAATGATTTTTAAAGTTTTTGGCTGGACTTTATTAAGTGTATAAAACTATACAACTGCCAAATAATGATTTCTCCACTAGTAATAAAGATATAAATACGATATTTTTTGACATATTTATTATAAATAGTATTTAATTTTTAAAATTAATACTAATATAGACATATGTTCAATAACATTTAAATTTAAGCCTTTACGTTAAAAAAAATGTACGGTGCAATGAATATACTTTCTAACTCCATTATATAAATATAGAAAGTTCTACTTAAAACTCGTGAAATTTGTAAAATGAGATAATAAACTTTGTTTCAGAAACATGATGGAAAATAGATAATTACTTTTCACTAAAGAGAATAAAAGAATTAATATGCATATTTACAGAAACTTTATTAAAAATAGACATCTATAACACCAAAAATCCTAACAATCAAGTAATAATTTGTAAAACTTGAACAAAAACAATAGATTTTTAAAGGATCAGAAACAATTGGATTCATAAACTATATTTCAGAATAAAGTATTTGTTTAAATAGGATTACAACTTTACGATAAACAATTAATTCGTATCTCAACTAGTGGATGTAATATGATTAAAATTGAATAATTACACCTTTGTTATGTACCCTAAAGCTATTTTCATGCGTAAAAGTGTATCGCCATGTTGTTAGTATTAAACAATGCTTATGTACGTCTTTTAGTTAAAATCATTGGTGCAAATTTAGAAAAAAAATATTTTTATCTCATTTTGCCGTTTATTAAATACCCTTTATCTTAGGGCTGGATATTTAATATCAAAAAACTCCTCAAGTGGGCCTCATAAAAACTATTGATACTAAGTTTTATTCCAATCGGTAAAATATTCAGCTTGCAGTTGAGATACAGACATACAAACAGACAGACAGACAGACAGAGTGACCTTTTGGTTCCAAGGAGTCATGAAACGTCGACATTTATCAAAATCTTGAGCCCAATTTTTTTTTACGATCACATTAATTTTCTATCCGAGGGGTCAAGGGAAAATTATTATTATTATTATAATTATTATTAGCACCGCGTATTACTACCCATTCGGGTTGTACGCACTTAGACTAATGTGTAATGGTAGGGTGATTGTGAGATGAAATGAAGGACCTACAGTTTAACGTGGAATCCGAACCACGGTGGAGGCCTGGCATTCCCCACATTCACAAGATATCTTGTCAGAGGTGAAGGAAGGGTTTGGTAATCAGATAAATATGTGCCGGAACCGAGGATTGAACCCCGGCCGCCAGCCCAGAAGTCCAACACCTTACCCCTAGACCACCAGGTCACCAAGGGAAAATTAAAAAGGACTATATTACTCAAACAAATTTAATTTGATAGTCAAATACTAATATAATTAGTTACTCATTTATCTAAATATTTAAATAATCTTAAAATATAAATCCAATACAATTTTTAACTTCCATTGTAGTTAGATACTTAAATGAGAATGTATCGTCAAGATTAGATACTTTAGCATCTCTCCTACACAATCTCCTTATAAATGTATTAGTGTTAAGGCCTGAACACAATATGTTGATTATATAATATAAACTAACTATCTAAACCTCTCCTTCAACTGATAAGCACAGTGAAGTTTGGTCTTTGGTTGTAGAATGTACCTTTCTTTCAGCTATGACGTAAGAATATACAAAGTAGGAGTGAGTTAAACTAAATAAGTAGTTATTATATATCTATATAAATAATAAAAACTTATTTAGATGGCGCCATCTATGCTTATCTTGAGCTAGTCATATCCAAAGCCTCTCTTTAAATACTATTCATATCTCAAGATTTCTCTATCCAGTAGAGTTCATTACACCCTATTTCTATCTCGAGCTATTTCTATCTACTCCCCCGCACTACACCCTATTTATTTCAGGTCCATTCTAATGTTAGCCTCCAATTTACATTTAGGTTCTAGATTCTCTCAATAGCATTTCATGTCCTGCCCACCTGAATCCACAAGATTTTACGATCCTAACAATTTATTGAGACGAGAATATGGTATTTAGCTCATCATTTTGTAACCCGAACACCATACATTTCTTTTCGTCTTGTAAGCTAATATAAAATTTTACTATATTTATTTGACCTTTACAAATGATTCCTATCTGTACTGTTACATTTTGGTAGACATCTTCACCTCAATATTCCAATGTTATTTACTATTGTATTTATTTATAAAATTGTTCTTATTTAGTTTACTTTTTACTATAGCAATAAATTAAACTTTAAACTCAAGTCTGTAGTTTCATTTTCAAATACTATTATATTTTAAAATTATATAAGTATATCATTAGATTATATCTATTACAAAATTTGTATGAAGTTTTAATGTACGAAAAACAAGTCAAAACCAGAAGGAAAATTTAAAATAGAATCACAACGAGACAAAGCATTCAGATAAGGGAGGCATATTATACATCGTTATTCAGTTATCCCGTTAATAATATCATACATTTTGTAAAAGGTGTTCAGACACGTATTTCCACGTAAGAAACTTGAAGAAGGACGCCTAATGGCTGCGCTACAATACGTCAAAGTTGGCACTGTATTCCCTAGGGGGTAGACAACACATTCAGCATGCCACACAAACTTACACAGGCATCCACGACACTCCCTTCCTTGACACACATGACAATTCCTTACGGGTGATTGTGTTCAGGCAATTCAACTCTCTTACTAGTCATAATTTACACCACACTTAACTTGCTATCTGCTGAAAATTGAAGAGTTGCCTAATTCCCAGGTGCATATAACTCCAACTTTGACATATATTAGCGCCACCATTTGGCATTTCTAGTACCAAGTTCATCACGTGGAAATACCTGTCTTAACAACCCATACAACTGTATACATTTTACTTGGAGATCTACATATTCCTCTGTATTTCACAAATGTTTATTCTTCCAACGTTAGAGTTTTTTTATTATAAATAATGGTTAAACCTTATCAACTTATGATAAATAATCTGTCTTTAGAAATATTAAATATATTAATTTTAATTTATGTTGCTATATATTTGAATTTAATTTTAAGTTGTCAAAATACAATATAGCTTTGTTTGATATACCTCCAATATTACTTTGTTTTAATTTAAATACTTCTTTCCTTTTTATGTTATTTTTTTTAACAAATTTTTCATTTGTCAATTATTTATTCTCTAGGATCTAAGGTTGGTTCTTTACGTTACTAAATAGAAAATTTGATTTTGATTCACATTTAACAGCCAAATAATAACTATTACTGGGCATGTTCTAAGAAATCATTTTAAGTCTGCTATACGACAGAATACGTGGATGCTTTGCATACGTTTAGAAATTCCGGAATTATTAATTAAATAGTTTGATATTGTTTTTACCAAAATGTGGGTGAATGTTCTGAACAGTTAACTAGTTTAAATGTTAGGTTTAAATTTATTTTAGCAACGTGTGACCACTTACATATAACCCTACTAAACAATCCCATACTATCTTAAGGTGCGGCCGAAGGGAGCGCAAGTATTTTTAGAGTTTTTATAGAGTTGAATTTTTTTTTTCCAAAATAAATAAAATATTTCTCCAGTAGCAACATGAAGTTTATTTTTCTGCACGTGCTTATATCACCAGATCTTGAATATCTATCAAGGGTGTCCTGGAATTTTGTCGAAATTTTGAAATAAAAAGATAACTCTTTGATACAATTCCAGGACACCCTTGACAGATATTGAAGATCTGTCAATATTACCCTGTGCATAAAACTAAACTCTATGTTGTTACTGGAGAAATATTTGATTTATTTTAGCCAAAGAAGTTTAAAGCTCTGAAAACTGTAAAATTACTCGCGCTCCCTTCGGCCACACCTTAAGATGCTATGTTGTATTCCTATTAAGGCATGTCTTTATTTGATAGAGTAAAGCTAGATCTATGATTATAACATTTGTGCTTTAATATTAAAAGAACGAACACCTTTTAGCGTAGAGTGTAATGAAATTTTATTTAAACTTTAAACTCAAAATTTAAAATCTTTAATTAGTCATAAATCCGTTGATAATTTTTGTCTACTTTTGTTACAAAATTATATTAAATAATACTTAACAACTTCTCCAATATTGTGTAATTGATAAATGCATCTCAATACTGAAGCATGTGACTCACTTAACATTTGTTCTTAGAGGATAAACTATAATAGTTATGACTGTTAAATGTGTATCAAACGATATTTTAAATTCAATCACGTATATAATCAACTTTGGATCCTACATAGGCTAATAAAAATATATTCAATTGAAAAAGTTGGTCATAAAATTGATTCCAAACTCTAAATTATTCAAGACATGAATTGTAACAATAATACATAATATATTTTAATTAGTATATATAATTTTTAAATATGACACCCTCAAATATGTGCTTATTATTGTTATTTTTGTTTTACATGGGCTTGAAACTTCCCATATCCAGTGGATTTGTAAACTTTTATTATGATGATTTTTTTAATCTTCAATCTTTCAAAATAATCAAGAGTATAATAGGATTACTAATTTTTATATTTATAAGCTCTCTTTTAACGATGTTGCCTAACTTGTGACGTAGTGACCTCGCCTCCATATTGAATAACAGAAAGTGAAGAAAAGATTTCCCATGTACCGTCCATAAGGTAAGCTTTTAATATGAGAGATTTAAAGATAAAATATTGATATAAAAACTATAAATTCATAAATAATTGTAAAACTAGTCTTATATTGTCACCATATTTATATTAATGTCATTATATTTTTATTACAACAATTGATTTATTAATAAAAATTTCCAAATGTTGATTTAATAAATCCGTGTATGCATATGTATACCTATAATAGGAAGCAGGAAACATTTATTTGGAAATGAAAACCAATACTTTCCAGGTAATTATAGTAGAGAGAGTGTTTTTACTCTTTGGTGGAAGAGGGACAGTATTATAAACAAATGAACAAGAATATTAGCAAGGTAAATTTCTCGATCTATTCCGTACATTGTCGTCTAACTGGGATAGTGCTTAGAGTGAAGTTGAAAGTCAATATACTTCACGGAATAGCTTACAGCTCACCAAGTGGGTAACAACGTTACAGCACCTCACCCAATGTGTTACCCCCCCTCTTTCCCCCATTCTCCCTATGGAAGAGTATTAGAGTGTATTTTACACAATTACGAATTGACCACAGGACGACGCTAGCGCGCCTGGAAACAAACGAACCATAAATTTAAAGCCTACACGCAATGTTAATTAAACAGGTCCAGTATCAGGACGGGCGGGAACAGTTGAAAGTGATCACAGCGTAGCCAATGGAGGGCATGTACCACAACATTTTATAGACTTGTACGTCCCAATGTTTGCTAGTTTCTCTTTGACCACATAATCTGAAGTAGGTGAGAGGGTTGGAAAACATTCAGTTCGACTGTGAACTATGTTCCGTCCTGGACACACTGCGAAATATAAAGTTCACCGCTAATAGAGGCGTTAATATACAAAGTCTATTTTACCTTCAAATTTATATGGAGCAATTTAATGGTTTGAAGAAACATAGGTAACGATATACTGCCATTAATGTATATCATATCTGGCCGATTGGAAAAATAACAACTGCACACTTAAAATGAGCATGGATACCATTCCTATATACCAGTGTCATGATTAAATCTATATTCTACATAGGTATATTTAAAAACATACAATCAATATTACAACAACAATATAATAAAATATCTTGACCACTTGATTCTATTTTACTTCATCTTGAAACTGTTCGTACGTGAGTACGTGCGATGTTTTCGTACATAATTTAATACAAGTCATGACCAATTATCATGGAAAATACTAACAAAACGAGTAAACTGTCAATTCGTTTTAAAATATGTTTAATTACAAACCCATTAGAGGAAGAAATATAAGTGGTCTAACATTACCAAATTGAATGATTTATTTATGTTTCAGACAAAAGTAAAAAGAAATATTTTTGATTATAAGAAAGTTTGAAGATATTGGATTTAGTTGAATTAATCAGATAGTTATAGTAATAAGTTTGTTCCAAAACATGTATTAAAATTTAATTAATATAAACAAAAATCATTTTATGATTTTTATTATATTTTTCATATCACGTCTCACCCTAGGTTTGAATTACACGTATATATAACAATAGCATTAATGTGATATGGGTGAGAAAGTATGAGCGTAAAGAAAATGTACTCACATATGCTTTGAGGGGGGTTAGAAAATATTTTAGAAAATTACTTTTGAAATACCTTACCAGGGTTCGAACCCCTACCTCCCGTAATCAAAATCCATTATATTTATAGTTTGAAGCCTTAGAAAATTCTTCCAGAGATGCAGGTGGAAAAGTAATTTTAAGCTTTTTGATAAAAATAACTAATCCTCTAACAAGGATGTACTGTACATTATTTTAATTTGAAATTAATTTCGTTATTTTCGTTATAGATATATTGCTGATTAGTTGTGCTTCATTCCATGGAGAAATCTATTAAAGAACCTTTTTAAAAAAACGTAGCAACCAAAATATATTTAAATGAAACTTGAATAAACTTATGAGTTTTCAGAAATAAGTGTAAATTAGCAAATAGAAAACAATAATTTGCCCTAACAAGAACTTAAAGCAGAGCTTTTCTGAGACAGCTGCTGAGTGCTTTGAAATTTATAGCATT
Organism: Timema cristinae; assembly: GCA_039000515.1. Classification (NCBI taxonomy): domain Eukaryota; kingdom Metazoa; phylum Arthropoda; class Insecta; order Phasmatodea; family Timematidae; genus Timema; species Timema cristinae. The sequence goes on from JBCFYV010011135.1 coordinate 6,770,644, forward strand.
ATCACTCTGGATTATGAAAAAACTAATCTTTAATTAAGATTCAGGGTGGTGATACATCTTAATTTAAATTTGATTAAATTAAATAAACATATATATTAATCGAAATGTTCTAATTTCTTGGATTAATGTTTTATAAACATAATAACTGTAAAAATGTATAGTGCTACATTTAAGATTAATTTAGCTAAAGAAACAGCCTATTTATCCAAGCAGTGTTTATTTAAAAATATTTCACAGTTAAAGTAAATATTAAATCAATCTATTTTCAAATATATTAATTGCTTTCAATTTTATATCCATGAAAAAAAAATATTCTTTTGAAAAGTTAAGTTAAAAGTAATCCCTTCCCATTTCCCATAAACTTATTTTTTAACTTGTCAGCTTAACAAAATCTTGTTTAATACCAACCCATTGCTTCTACGTCATCTTAGTTACGCATGTAACATCTTTTCAAAGAGAAAATATTGTAAAAAACATAAAATGCTGGAAGCAGCGAGAAGGCAATTAGATAAGAGGCCGCGTTGTAAAGCCAAAAGGTCTTGAAATTCGGTGGCATGCATTCTTCCGACTGGGTTTCTTTGTAAAAGAGGAGGGATGTGTGAGAGGGGGTGATATGGTCGTGTTTGGGTGTTTGCTTACTCAAACAAACTATCAAAATATATTTAAATACAACTGCTTTCAAATATATGTATTATATCAAACACGATATTAAACTTAAAGTACCAATTTAAAATGGTGCAAATAATGTTTTACTTTCTCTTAGAGAAAGTATTTTAATCGTAAAAAATCATGATCTTTAGAATATGATATATCTTTGAAGATTTTAGGTACCTTTCAACTAAAATAACTGGTCCTACATTATTTCTCTCTTTTTCTTTGTCCGTCTTTATGTTCCTGAGCCTATTTGGTGAAAACCTATTAATTATATATTATATACTTATAACTCACAGTTTTTATTCTATCAATATAAATTAAAAGTAGTATATGGAATTCTGTTTCTTCAAGACACAAGATGTATATAAAATGGTTGTAACAATCTTCTTTAAAAATATGTGGTTAGCTTTAGAGCAGGGATGGCGAAAATTGTACAACAGTATGCTACTTAGGCACTAGCTGAATTTTGAGATAATGTAGTGTTCTATTTTTTTTAAATAAGAATTTAATAATAACAACAACTGGTTGAACATATTGAAATGTAATGAATAACTCAAATCAAATTGTAAATATTTGTATAATGCCTAGGCCTACATTTAAATAAGGATAATTTATTGAATTGTCAAAGTGATTATTTTAGAAAACATAAATTTCAATATCCTAAAGTATAATCATTGAAAGTATCAGATTCAGTGAAAAAACAGTGCATTAGTATGTGTATAATTATATCAAACAATAACATAATATTTTCCTAGACAACATATTGATGCTCAGTTCTTAGCTTGACTTCAAAATCAACAAAATACATTCAAGACCCTTGGCCTTTTCAAGTGCACGTCTAAGACCTGTTTGTTGTTGATGGGCGGAAGGGTGAATGGCATGGCGTGGCTTCACAACCGACTAAAGTATCCTTCCGCGCCAACAAGAACAGAAGGATCACGGAAATTGTAGATGGCGCTAGCTACCGGACAGGTTTGCGGAAAATTAATATGTTTCAAAATATTAGTTTTATCGAGAACGAGTGAAACTTTTTATGTTAATATTTTCAACACTACTTCTAAGATAATGTATTGATGTTTATTAATTGTTACATTTTCTTATTTTTTGGTATAAAGCCGACAGTTTTCTATTGAAAAATGTCAATTTTATCGATATTTTATCAGCGTTAACATCATATCTTAAGTGTGTATATTTAGAGTATAACTTGATAAACACTCTTCCATCCTTGAACAACCCGTTTCCGAAAAGAAAATTGCCAAACAATAACAATTTTTGAAGATAAATGTTTGTTCCCATAGCTCTGCATTTCCACACTAAATGAAAGAGCCATTCGTCTTAAGTACGAACCAATACTTTACACAGTTAATTGTGACATTACATTGAATGAAATGGCTGTCGAAATATTATTGACTTTCAAAAATTATAACACGGGTAAAATTTCATTATATTCATACTTTTTCCATGCCAGTGTGCCATTCAAATCGTGTCTATATTTCACCCACTGGCAGGTGGGTCATAGATTGGACATCCCTGCTTTAGAGGATCAATAACCGGATGTACTTATATTTAGAAATAAAATTTAATAAAGGATGATTTGCTAGATCTAAAAATTTAAAATTTTAAACTGTCTGTAAATTTTTGTTAGAATTTTATTTGAATTTGGTGTCTGTATAATATTGTATGTTGATTTTTGAAAAATGTATTAGTTTAATGATTGAATTTTGAAATAGCTTTTTACTATATTGAATATAAGAAACCACATAATATTTAGGAATAAAATAGCCAAAGCTATTATTTGTGGTTTTTAGTGATGATTATTCCATATAGATAACATATTATGATAATTGAATGGTTACAACTGAATACGGAACTCGAACCCGGTACCTTTAGCTTAGTACTACAATGCTCTAACTACTGAGTTATCCAGTAACCGTCCCATTCCAAGGGTCATTCTTCACTCATATTTAAAGGCAGAGTCTATGATGGACGTGTGGAAATCGTCGGCTACAATGGATGTTTTTTTTTTATTAAGATCGCGAGCTATCAATCATATAACCCAGCCACCTTCTACTCGGTGGTTGGCTTATTGCTACCATTTGTACCATTATTATAATTGTAAGGGATTGCATATTAAAGAATCAAAAAGCCAAAGCTATTATTTATGCATTTTAGTGAGAATTACTCCATCTAGATATCATATTCTGAAAATTGAATAAATTACACCTGAACACGGGAATTGAATCCGTGTCCAGGTGTCATTTTCCAATTTTTAGAATAGAAAAATATTTGTAAATTTTTCCAGGAAAATCTTACTTGAGTAGGGGGGACCGGGGAAGCATGCTTCATGGATCTAATAATGTTTTTAAATGGCGTTTTTAATTTTAAATGAAATAAAGAGGAAGTATTAGATCAGTCACTTTAATATACTAACGCATATGAATAAAATGAGAAGTAGGATATTTAATAAGTCTGTGAATACTTTATTTTGTATTATTCCTTACTATTCAGTCTCAGAATACTTTGCCGAGACTCAAACCACATCACCATTACTGATAAACAAGTCCAGACGAAATTGACGTGTAGTCTTTGGTATTGACGATGTGAATTTTACTAGTATTTAACATTGACTAAACATCCAGGTTGTGGGAAAAACACATTTAGTGATAGTTACTATTGTTTTTTTATTATTCCTCTTATGTTAACACTTTTCAACTAATTTCATGTATCAATTGTTAAGGATGTGCAAAGATTATCTATGTAAGAAGTCAAAGGTACAATATCCTTCGTTTTGACGTTGACACTAATAACAAAATTGCATTTGGAGTTAAGAATTCTACTTTGACATATTAAGAACAGATATGAAATATTTAAATAAATATTACATTTCAGTAGACCATTGTTTTTAAAACAGTCACTAAACAGTATTTTAATGAGGACTACAGATTACAAATGTATCACAGATATCTATTACCGATATTTATTTTGGAACAAAATGTTTAGAGAATACAAACATATTTCTTGGTAGCCGTCATTGATAACATTCTAGTATAATATTATGTGGGGCTTTTGAATGAATTAATAATATATTAAATATGAAATGTTCAGATAACATGACTTGATGTATCAATGTGTTAAAATGGTTTAAGTAACTTTAGAAACTCCCATGTACTGCTCTTTCTACCAAGATCAGGGCATATCTATACGTCCGGCTATGAGAGAATATAATAACTCGGTTTGATTTGTTATTTTTCTCTAGAACTTTCTCTTTACCTACATTTACTAATACATGTTTTTTATCACCCTGTCTTACTACCAGTTCATGTTATAATAAACAAGATAATTACTCTATTGTGTTGAGTTAGGGACGAGGAAGGAAGCTATTTAGAAGTAATCTAGTCAAATTTGCGTGGAGGGAGAGTAGGAAATTATTTAAAATACACCCTTAATATAACTGAATGGGACTTGAACCCCAATCTCCCCGTCTTAAACAGGTTAGCCTAAGAAAAGAGTGACACCATAGTTTGTTTTGCCACTGAGGCGTGTATTTTAAAAACTAAACGTAGTGTTATGTGACATGCTATTCGCAACAGAGTTTTAACAGCGACGCAGCACTCTCAGGTCGCCGCGTGATCTAAGGAATCATTCTTATAACAGACTAGCGGGGCTGGCGGGAAGCTCGGGGTTCGAATTCTTATCGAGATTTTGAGTCCGTTTTAATAAATGGTTTACATCAATCCCTCTACGCAACTGCAGATACACTTAATTTAACCCTAAACACTCTCATGAATAGCACATTAAATTAATTAGTATATTTGTGTACAGCCCGAATGGGTAGTAAGACGCAGTACTAAGTATTATTAGTATTATACTTATTGTAAGCTTTCAAAATAAATTATTGTAATGGAATCAAAACTATAAATGGTCTTCTAATATGTTTTAATAGAAATTTTAGGTAGATTAATATTATGTATAGTCTGAATTGAACCTTTAATAAAAATTAAAATTTTATGAATAATAACAATTCATAAAATATCATAAGCACTTTATTAACTGGAAGTTTTAATCTGTCTTGTACTAGATTACTATTTTGGAGCACGTCAATTAAGAATTAATTATTAATCATTAATTAATTATTTATGACCACAGTCATATTGATAAAGAAATATTGGTAAAGCCAATTTTTGCAAAGTCACTTTTTAAGTTGGAAGATTTTTTTATCTGTGTGACCAACAAAATAATATTGTTTGAACTTACATAAATTCCAAATTTAAAGAAATTACGTCAAATTATTTATAAACAAACAAATACTAAAAATAGACTTAAAAGTCTATCTGGCGGGAATAATTCAATTTTCATTATAAATATTTAGAAACTTTAGTAAACACAGTCCACATTGAATAAAAAGTTTAATCCTTTTTCACTAAGATCAAATTAAGGTGTTTCACTTTAATAAAATTGTATTAATTTTATGTTTAATATTTATAAACATATCTTGATAAGTCAAAACATAATTTTGTTATATAATTAACATAAATTTAACGTACCAATAAAATCTGCTCACATTTTATTATGTGAATATGTGGGTAAAAATAAATTCATAAAAGCAAGCCTGAAAATAGATGGGAAAAGTAAGACTGACGTCACCAATCAACTTCTCTATCTCGGTTTCATTTCCAAATAAAATGACAATCGTAATATTTTATAATGTTTTTATCTTACAACATTTATATTAAAGAGTAGAACTATACTTTTACAGTTAACTTCACTTGATACATTCTTCGCTACGGCTCGTGGAATATGAGTCTCTTTAAAAATGATATAACTAACACACACAAAAAAAAAGTTTTAAAAGGATTCTATTCTAAGTGTTCATATAAACATTTTAGTCTCTTTTAGCCAACAAAAAGCTTTTGGCCAAAAATCTAGAGGTTTATGTAATACCATAAATTAGCCTGGAACCTCATTTCTAAAATATTATATTTCATGAACAAAATAACCTTTTAGCACTATTTTATATATTATAAGCCAACAGCCCTCCCTATTTTGGTTAGCTCCCACAATATACTCGTTGTAATGAAATCTCTCAACGTGGGAAGGCTTTCCCTGTTGTTCTATAATAAATGAGGTTTATTATTAACCAACATAAATTTACTTTCTTAAATACGAAGCTGATTTCTCTGGAATATACGTTAAATTAGTGGTTATGTAATTTGGGAAAGTACACTTGAGATATAAACTAAATTGAATGAAGAGAATCCCCTTCACTCTTTTCTTTGAAATAAACCTAATTAAGCAGCAAGATACTTTTTATAATCACACACGTTTTGAGATTAGGTTGGCCATTTTTAATCTTTGGTAAATTACAGTTCTATTGATTTATTTTATAAACTTAAATAGTCTCTATATAATCAAATCTAATTCAATAAAATGTTACTTTTTATGATTAATATAAATGGAAAGTATTTAGATCAATGTTCCAAATAATATTACTTTTGTATTTTAATTATATTTGAATATCTACATTGTATTTATATTTTTTATTTATTTAAAATTCGGTGACTGAAACATGTATTGCAAATAGACAATAAAAGAAAAGTGGAGGAGTTTAAATAATGGAGAATTACATATCCTATATGTATCATCACACATTGTTAGGGTATACACATCTCGTAGGCTACGGTTAGCAGGACATGCAGTGCGAATGGAAGAAATTAGTACAGGGTACAATATACTGATATGTAAACCTAATGTTAAAATATTAGTAGAAATAGTCCAACTACTTAACTCAGCCACTATCATGTCTGTCCACTTAGTTAGAGGTCCCGGCTTTGATTACCGGTATGGTAGAAAAATGTATCAATGGTGAAATAAGGGTTTACCCTTTCACAGTGATGAATCAACGATCGGGCTCAAGATGTTGTGTTTGATATAGATTAAAATTAAATTACAAGTCATGTGCTGATATAATTGGTTGATTCACTAAATGCATGATAAGTATTTCAGATAATGTTTTTTAAATGTATAAAACCTGAGGAAATAACTAGATGCAGATAGGATATTGTTTGAATATACCTCAAATAAATATATATTCATAAGGTCAAATGGATACAAGTATTTCAACACAGAGATAGGATATAACTAGCTGGACTGGATATAAATAGCGGAGGTTAGAGACAGTGTGTAATAAGGTGAACTGGATGGAACTAGCTCAAGGATATAGTGTGTATTGAAGTGGACTGGATAGAACCATCTCAATATAGAGTATGGTGTAATTAGGTGTAATTGGTTGATCTAGAACAAAATTGGGATAGCTAGTAACTAGTTGGACTAGATAGAACTAGCTCAAAATAGTGATAGAGTGTGAAGAGGGGGAGTGGATTAAACTCGCTAATTATAAGGCTATGTGGTGTATTTTCGTAACAGTGGAAATTTATTTTTAAAGCTCCTTTTTCCATAGAATAATTAATTATATATTTATTCCTGGCATTAAGAATAAACGTAAAGCTCACTTGGCAGGTTTTTCTGTACGTCACATTGATTGTATTTAGTATATCTTTTTGACATACTAATCTGGTGATGATGGGTGAAGATCAAGAAAGTGGAGCTATGAAGTTTGAAGTTAAGGTTATTGGAGATGGTCGGGGATATTTGAAGACCACAGGGGAAAAGAGAGGTAAGTCCATATTTAGTTGAAATTGAATTAGTGCTGCCATCGCTTAGTTCTTTGAAGGTACTATATTTCTGTTAACAATGTATATTGCTAGGATTCTTAGTCACTAAGTTATGGCACTTCAAAAATAATCTATACAAAGAAAAAGAGAGGTAAGTCCATCTCATACTGGGAAAAAGAGAGGCTAGTCCACATTGAAACATTATTATGGTATAATTTTGTTTCAAATGTTGTCACAACTGTTATTTTGAAGTAGTTTTTCCTTTGTTTCATTTGGCGCATGTTGTTGTGATAGTTCTCAAGTAATTACGTTGTATTGCTAATTATTACTGTTTTATAATAGTTTTATTTTTAATTGTGTTATTTTTAATTGTGTAATAGTCGTTCTATGCAATCAAACAATATTGAAAATGAGGGAATAGCTTCTATCTCTACTCAAAAAATGTAAAAGTCTTAGTAGAATGTCGGAAGTGTTTAGACAAATCAGATCACAATCAGATGAACTAGGTGGGAATTGCAAGTGTAAGAAAGAATGTTTTTTTGAAAATAACATTGTCTGAAAGGCAACAATCTATCACCAAATTTAACAATTAAGGAAACTGGAACCCACAAAACCAACACTTTGCGGGTTTGATTTCAGTTTTTCCGGTGAAGCGTAGAAGAACCGTGACTGAATGAAGATGAGGCTTATTTACGTGACAATATGTATTATTATTACAAAGTGAGCTTTGTGAGAGACATTTAAATGACAGAAATAATAGTTTGTCAGAAAACATTCCTTTCCATACATGGGATAAGCAAAAAAAGACTACAGAACATACAGAAATCTTTAAAAGTTTATGGAATGGCTAAGGCTGATTTAAGAGACAAGCACAAAAACAGAGTTCACAAACTCTCAGATGAAACTACAGACAAGATTTGCAAAAACATAAAATCTTTCAAATGGCGCACTAGCCATTATAGTTTAAATCAAACAAAGAAGGTATATTTACCTGAATAATTGAGTATTAAAAATATACATTCACTGTTAACTGACTTACATCCTAACAATAACATTTCATATGAAACCTATCGCACAATTTACAACACAAAGTTTAATATATCCTTTGGCTATCCTAGAAAGGACACATGCAGTACATGTGATGAATGTACAATTGTCATTAAAGGCTTTTGTTTGGAACTTATACGTACTGTGGAAGAACACAAGAAAAATGAGCTAGAAGAAACAATTAGAAAATGTGAGACAGAAAACAAAGTACACAGAATGAAGGCTGAAACTTTTTATAAGAGGAAAAGAAGAGCTCGACAAAGAAGTAGAAAATCAAAGGACTCTGAAGCCATTTCAATATATTTCCAAAAAAATCTTCCCTTTCCAAACATTGCTACAAATATCGTGTACTACAAGAGACAACTCTCATTTTATTTGTTCAATATTCATCAACTTTCAGACAATAAGGCTACCTTTTATGTCTACCCTGAGACAGTTGGCAAGAAGGGCTCTAATGAGGTAGTGTCATTTCTTGACCATTACATAAGATACATACTTGATCCGTCTGTAAAATATTTGCAGATTTTTTGTGACTCATGTGGAGGTCAAAATAAAAATTATACACTGTTTAGATATCTCCACTACCTGGTATATGAAACTAAACGATTAGAATTAGTTCATGTGACTTTTCCCATACGTGGACATTCTTATCTTGAGTGTGATAAGGATATGGGTCTTCTCAACATGAAATCAAGAGCAGAGCTTCCTTCAGACTCGGCCAACGTAATCGCAGAAGCTCGTTCTAAATCTGAACCATTTCTAGTTATAGAAGTTGACCAAAGCATTATATGGGATTGGAATAACTTTCTGCAGCCACTGTAGAGAAAGAAGTGTGTCTTCCCTTCTCGTCCGGTGCGGGAGTTAAAAGTAGAACAAAATCATCCATAGAGATTCCTACAATGGAGCATGGATATCATCAGTGGTCACTCTTCCAAATAGGCAGAGAAAGGAAAATGGTCAATCTCAATCAGCAGGAGAATTCTTGCACCCTCATCGCGCATATGAAGGTAAGTTAATGTATATTTCCAATATTTATAAAATTATCTAGTAGTGCTTCCATATTCCTAATGTTTAGTAAAATTCATAGATTGTATATATATATCTTTTTTTAGGATTACTGCCAGTATCACGAGAGAAGTACAATGATTTGACACAATTGAATATTTATTGCATGTAAGATGCACAGAAATATTTCAGTGACATTCCAAAGAAATAGTTAGATGCCATTATTCTAAGGATATAATAATCTGGACCCTAGTATCCTAACTAATTAAAAATATGCTTAAGTTTATCTCTCTTTGTCATATGATTTAACTTTAATTTGATAAAGTTTTGTTATATGTGACTAAAAGTAAAACAGTTTTATTTTTACATAGCATATGGTAAAATCAATGTTTCCTAAAAATGGGTTTCAAATGAATTCTTGTGTAATGTTAAATTTGAATGGATTAATGCAGTATTATTTGAAATAGTGAAATTATTCAATTTATTAAAGGTTTAAATTGTGACTGAATGTATTTCTCCATTGAGTGTAACATAAATTTTATGTTTAATTTTTACTTTGTTTATGGTAAATATTTTGTTTGTACAGTTTTAATTTAATAGTATTTCTTTTATAATGTTTATTTTGTATTGAAAAAAATATGTATTTAAAAAAAAATTGGACTTACCTCTGAATATCACATTTAGTTCATGCTTGTATTGTGACTTACCTCTTTTTTTTATGTAAGTTTGTACGTTTGAAGAAAAAAACTTTTTTTTCGTCTAAATTACTGAGGCAAAATAAATAAAAATTATCAAGACATCATAAATAATGTGTTCATTTATAATATATATTTGAAAGAAATCTGAAATACGGTTGTAACATGCCAACGTTTTGAAGTTAAGAATTACTCTCCTGAAAAATATTGTAATGTTGACTTACTATTGAATTATTATTTTTAGCGCCGCATCTTACTACCCACTTGGGTTATACGCACACTATTGAACATACTAATGAAAATAATAAGTAAATTGTGACTAATAAAAAGGCCAATTAATTCTAAGTAACTACATAGTGTACTACATAGTTAGATAAAATAAAATAGTAAAGGTGTAAAAAGTATAGTATTTATAACATATAATTAAATATGATGTAGCTTTACAACTTTTAAAGTGACTATATATTATTATTTTCTATTTATGAAATTATAAAAATATTTCATTGTGTACACCTCATATAAATGTCGGTTATACTAAATTTCAGCCCCATATATTAATTAGCTTACCTTAATATTAATACGCATAAAACATAAAATATCACGTTTTACTCCTTATAACTCGTCAATTGTAATGATTTGAGCCCATTAAATCACTTTTTATAGCCAATTATTATGCACTTGTTAAAATCGTGATTTAAATTTAATTGTCAAATGAACTTAATATTATATTAATCAACCAACTGAACTTTCATCTTTCTGATTACTCTATTTTTCACCCGCATCGGTGGTCACAGTGTAGTACACGTCAGCATTTTGTGAGACAGAACTACCTTTGACAGGGAGATTGAAGTTTGAAGACTTGTCTAGTGCACAAAGAGGTTATTTTATAAATAGTTTCTCACGCTCCTTTCACGTAAATGCGGGTACATTTTTAATATTCTTAAATTATATTAACGTTGTTATTGCATGCATACCAACCGAACAAGCATGAAATACATGGTAAATAATTAATTAAAAGGGTGGGGACGAGGAGGATATACTTTATAGAAAATACACCCGCATTTGCATGGATTAGTAGTAGGTCATTTAAAGAATAATGCCTCTAGTATATTCGACTATAATTAAAACCTCTACTTCCTCGCTGGTAACAATCAAGATTAGATACGCATGAAGTTAAATCCACGTGTCATCTGCTTCAGTGGCTAGATGGTCTGAGGCATTACTCTAGCAGTAGACTAAACTGCTGGTTGAGGTTCAAATCTCGGTCGGGTGTACTGAAAGTGATGTTCCAAAATTGTTTTCCACTCTCCTTCTACGACAATGTTAGTAAACTTCCTCTAAATAAAACATTCCGAATCCCTAAAACCAATTATAATTACTACAAAGGCGTATAACCTGAAAGATTAGTAAGAGGAGGTAATAAATAATAATAAAATAATCCACTTGTCCAGCTATTAAAAAAAGAGCTCTCGCCACTCACATCTTTTACCGTGGGTGTTGGTGTTATTTTGTTTGACCAGATATATTAAATGGATACAAAAATCTGTTCAGAAAGCAACTTGAAGTAACTTCTAATAGAAATTAATAGAAATTTATATACATATAAGGCATAAAATGATCTATTTCGAACATTATACCCAGGATTCTTCCACAAACAGGATTCATTTTTTTTATGAAAGCTTATACACAGAAGATAGGCCCAACATTTTAGATTCAAAAGAATTCAGATTATTAAATTTCAGAAAACGATAATTTCCATCGACAGCAATTTCTTTATTTTTACCAAACCAGATAAAAGAACATCATTATATCCAAATTTATAAATTTTCAATAGTGGATCCATTATATAAGTAGTTAATGTTAGTCTGTTTAATGTATGAACTATATTATTATAAGTATCCCTATGTAGTGAGATAAAGTGATTGAGACCGCTAATAAAACTTTATTCATGAGTAGATTTTCACAAATATCACAACACCTTTGAACTAACCCGAAAATTTACTACAAACTACACAACTTTTACAATCAAGGTGATTTTTAAACTCGATAAAAATCTTTCCCTTAAACAGCCTTGGACTAAACTAAAATATTTATAATACATTATTAATATTATGATTCCTATTAAAAGATTTAAAAATAGGCTAGTGCATATGTAACTCAACTATTTACTAAAATCGCCTTCAAATATGAGTGAAGAATGACCATGAAAACGGAACTGTTCCTAGATATTCAGTGGTAGAGATATGGTGTACTAAGCCAGAGGTCCCGAGTCTGGTCAACATTTACAAGTGGTTTTTTGTTTGACTTTTTCAATTTAAAGAATTTAAAATTGTTAAAATCAAATACTTTCAAATACAATATTCATGCAATAATAGGTAGGAATATAAATGACGCAAGTTAAGGGTAATATTTTTTCCGTTTCTATTTGAAAAAAAAATTTCTGTACAAAATAATTCAGTAAAGTTTTTCATGAGTAGAAACAAACAGTTTAATCTTCTTCACACGGTGATGTCAACAGTTTTTTAATATCTGTCACGAGCTTAGCGGTATTAGATGGCAAATATTTTAAATTAAGAAAAAAAAGTTGTCATTAAATTCTAGGATACCTCTGAAAGTCATTCAAGGAACATTTTAATTGTTTATTGGCAGAAAATACTGACAATTAGCTTACTACAGTACCAATGCGAGATCATGTCCAAGCTAGGGTAAGTGACTATCAACTAGTTAAGATATTATTTTCTAAATGGTTCCCTACACTTTGTACATGAAAACGTCACTATATATAACTAAGATTCTACCTATCTCCTCCTCATGACAATAGTGCACATACACAATTGTTTCGTAGGTGCACAAACACTTCCTTTTACTATCGCAAAATTCGGCAGTATCCTCTTCCTATTGAACGCTGTCTCGGCCATTGCTATTAAATTCTTAATTTCACGTGTGTTTTGCGCATATGTCTAGTTAGAAGCTCGTATTTATTTATTTAATTTTCATCCATACTGACATCTATAAGGTAGTTCGGGACCTAAATCTACTTACATATTTTTGTCTACTTCATCTATTATACTGTATCCATTTTGTTAACAATAATAAATTATGTAATTTGCCTCTAATCTAACTGTCCTTATAATCCTAATATATAGTTTCTGTCCGACTATTTAGTCCACCCCGGGTAGTTTAGGTCCCCAGTACTCTCCACCACTGACTATCTCCGGCTTCTGGATCTAATAGTCCCCAGAAAGTTCGTATGTATACTTATAACACATAGAGATAATTATTTAAAATTTAAAATTAATTATATTCCGATAAAATAAACCTATACACCATAAAGTTAGCCATAAATCGAGCCATCTGTTGGTGAATATAGAACCAACTTCTTCTGATAGAGGGTGTCATGTGGTCATCACAACGAACTCCCCCGCTGTTAGTCTCAGTTTTCTAGACCGAAGCTGTTACTTATTTATTCCGGTAGCTCTCCATTGTGCCTCACTTTGCTGAATTGACCCCGTTCCAGATCCCCTCACTACTTCACAGACAAATCTTGAACTGCTGGGGATCTAACCAGGGACCTTGCGATGTGTAGCTAGGAGCTCTGAACACTAGAATAAGAAAGATGCTCTACTATTTCTATTAATTATTTTTCAGGCCCTTGGCCCTGTCGAGTGCAAGTCTAAAGCCTATCTTGTGGGATGGTGGGTGGGAGGGTGAAAGGCGTAGTGTGGATTCACAACCGATCAAAGTATCCCTCCGCGTCAACAAGAACAGATGGATCACGAAAACCGTATATGACGCTAGCTACCGGACAGTTATTGCGAAAAAAAAAATCGTATGTTTGGAAATATCAGCTTTCTTTAGAACGAGTGAAATTTTTATGTTAATATTTTCAACATTCCTTCTAAGATAATGTATTAATGTTTACTTATGGTTAGATTTTCTTATTTTTTATTATGAAGCCAACAGTTTTCTATTTAAAATGTCAATTTAATCGATATTTGATTACTGTTAAATTATAGAGGAGTTGTGTATATAAAAATTATAACTTAATCAACATGCTTATATTCTTGAACAAACGTTTCCTAAAAGAAAATCGCAAAACAATAATAATCATTGAAGATAACCGTTTGTTCCCACGACTCTTCAGCTTTACGCCAAATGAAAAGGGCCAATCACCTTAATTTTCTATTTCACGACAGATAAAATAAACCAGTATTTACTTCAACAGATATACTGTAGTGTTGATGTTTTTGTTCTTATCTCGTCTCCACACAGTTCCTGACATCCAATCCTTTAACCCTATATCACTTAGCTTACTGCAGTGACACAAACTAAACCGTGCGAGGTAATCCCTTTGAATTTCATTACCTACACGTCCCATCTCTCCTTAAAGTTGTAGCCCCCTCCTCTTCCTTGAAGTCACTTTTGACGTGGACAGAGAGGAAAAACTCATCTCCCCCTGTGAGGCAGGCAGTCAGCTTGGCTGGTGTTTGCTCGGACCTCACAGAGCCACTCGGCACTAGTTAGGCCCACAGAAGTTATTAACTACTCACTCACATGCTAGCCACATACAAAACTCGGAGCTCACCTTGTTTGTAGTGACTTTAAACATACAAAACATTATTTATACCAATAAACCGTTTTGTTGTACTGTGCATTTTCGGAAAGTATTGACTCAGCAAGGGTATTTACAGGATATTACGCCCCTTTAATTTGATGACCCCCCTCAGGGGAGATCCATGCATAAGCGAACGAAAACTTTTATTCCCTAAAGGTATTGTAACATTTTCTAGAGAAATCCCCCTTCTAAAACGTACTACATCATCTTATTGAGAATTGCATTTGATTTTTGTTTAAAAAGGAATTGTCATAGAGTATTAGTTACCAACTTTTTCACTTGTATACCTCTTGACAGCCCATTTCCATGAATTGTACCTTTAATATTTGCAAAATGTTCAGTTAATATAGTTAAAGTTACTTAAAACTTTTTGTTTTAACCGGAAATAAATGGCTCAGTATCTGAATTATAAATAAATGAAATAGTAAAGTGAACAAACAGTCCAGTAAAATACAGAACCAATTAACATTTTAAATTATGTATTAATAACAAGTTGAGAGCCCGGTGAAGTTATTGGTTTTTTTTTTTAATTATTAGGTTTAAATATTTTCCTATAACAAAATTTAAACAAACTATTTTATACTATATTCAACAGAAGATTATTATAATTAACCTTACAGATGCTTTATCTTGACGGTCTTTGGAGAGAGAGCGTATTGTGTTCCTAAAAAAATTGTTCTCAAGGCAAGGATGGACGTCGACGTTTAATGAGCCTCTAAGTCCAAACAATTAGTTTTAGTGATGCCGTGTGTCTGTGTGTCTGTATCTTAGACTAGTTCCTAAACATTGTTACTAGTCGGGCTATAACTTTATATCCAAGGGGAAAACGTAGGCTTTCCTCAAAGTTAAATAACGAAGAAAATTCACACCATCCATCGCCATGGTGTTGAATTAATTTCAGAGATTTTTACTTGTCTGTTGTCTTATACTGTTGTCATATCTACCTTTTCCCGCCATTAGTCAATTTTTTTGTACTACCCTAAACGTCTTGGAGTGCACCCCACGTTGGGAACCTCTGTCATAGAGGGTGATAGAAATATCAACTCACACTTCCCTTTCACCTGAGTCTCACACTTCTTTACCTAATAACCCAACCAATTCTGGCCCACTCTGTTTTATCGCCTTAAGTGCCTCTTTGAAAAGTGCCCTGTTCTAGCAGGCGACCAGCTACATCAATAAACACTCCCAACATATATCCTTGTGGAACGTCTCCTATCACCTTTTACCCTACAACTTTAATTTTTCGCTGTGAGGGCAAGTAATTTTGGTGAGATAGCATGGGACAAGATGTCGTTATAAGCAATTTGCTCATCCCGCAATGATTAACTAGGCAGGCCACATACAAAATGCGACATTTTATCGTAACATGCTGCTAAAGTCTCGACTGCCATAACATCCAATGAAGCGCCTCAAACTGCTTGCAACAAAAAGTGAAGCTCCTTTCAATAATGACTCGTGACAAAACACTAAATACAATTTGAACTTCACATGTTATAGACCCTTAATAGCACGTGGATATTCGGCCATGTTATTATTTATGTTATCTAAGAAAAATAGTTCTACTACAAAGCTATTAATATAGCTTTTTTATTAATGAGTGAATCCAACATTCCTTTTCTCTGGTTGCACGTCAAAAAGCTGTGTAAGGTGTCATAAAAAAATGAATACGTCCGCTTTGTCATTAGCCATTATAGTCAACCAATTAAACACATTTTTTTAAAAGAAACATATTTACACTGCACTCAACTCTTTGAAGTCTCACTTAAAAATGGCGAGAAATAGAACAAATAAAACTTGTTGCGAGTCCAAATGTCTCAGATATCTCCAAACTTAGTGTGATGTGACATTTGGCCTCGAAACCCATTGTCGTGAGTTATATGTTGCATTTGGTTTTTGGCCAGACTTAGACCGACTAAATGCTATCCGCTGTAGCCATGGTACAGGTAGATCAACTTAACTGAACCTAACCTTCCGTTATAAAACGATTAAAGGCTTGTACCAAACAGGAACTTGACTTGTACATTTCACTCACCGAGCAAAAACTAGTACAGTTCATGAATTGGTCTGTGCTTGAAGTCAGTTCATACACTATCCGTCAAGGAAACTAGTACAGTTGATGAATTGGTCTGTGCTTGAAGTCAGTTCATACACTATCCGTCAAGGAAATGGGCAACACCAGTGCCACTAAAATAATAAACACGACGAGTTTTTGTCCTGTTTGTGAAATTGACACGATAAGAAGCCAGATGACGGATGGAGCGGAAATGTGTTCAATTCATTAAATTGCCAATTCCACTTCTGTGATGTAGTATATATATACATATATATGGTATATACTTAAACATAGGGAATGGGTTTTATTAGAAGCACGCTTGTTGAAGCCCAGGAACATTAAAGATAAGGGAACGGATGCCACGCTGATTTTTAAATAATTCCAAATGTCCTTGAGTGCATTAAATTCACAATATCTTCAAAAAGTGCATGACAAAGATGATTTCGTAATTAAGTATTATATGACAAAATATAAAGAAAATAAATAAAAAAACGGAAAATTCATTGAGACTTAGTAAAATGGTAATTTTAGCTATAACATAAATCTTTAAGTATCAGTTATTTCTATAAATTTAGCTATCCATAATCATCTTTAAAGTTATTTTAAATATAATTTGTTTTAATTAAATGTAATTGTTAATAATGACAAAAACTTCCCTTTATATTTCTTCTTTAAATCTGATTGAATCTCGTTCTCGGTTATTTTGAGACTCTCTGGTAACAACTTAATTTCTCGGCTAAGTGAGACTGTTACCGAGATGTATGTATATTTACAGCTGTAATTGTCTCAGAAGTATTTGATGATGACTTATTTATCCTAATTATTTTATAATGTAAATATTGCCAACGTTGTCCGTCAACTGTAAGCAACAACAACACTTATTTACAAACCAAAAAAGAAATTATAAAAAGCATTATTAATGTGTTTAGCCTTCGGGGACTTGCGCTAAGGAAAACACAAGGACTGGCATCATTGCATTTTTGCAACATCCTATAAAGCTCTAAATAATAATCTAAAACATAGTATTATTATTGAAGCAATATTATTTAATAAATATTTGAATGGTATTGTTTATTTGTAAATTTTATAAAAAAACAAAGCTAATTACAATAATGTTAAACTGTTACAAAAACAAGGCTTTAAAAGTTTTTTCTTCCTTGAGATCCTTCTTTCCATTCGTAATTTTATAAATCATAGTCACCATACGTAAATAGTTACAGCAAGCTAAAGATATGTTATATGTGTACATTTCAAAGACGTGGTAGGTGACCTGGTGGTCTAGGGGTAAGGTGTCAGACTTCTGTGTTGGCGGCCGGGGTTCAATCCTCGGTCCCGGCACAAATTTATCTGATTTCCAAACCCTTCCTTCACCTCTGACAATACATCTTGTGAATGTGGGGAATGCCAGGCCTCCACCGTGGTTCGGATCCCACGTTAAACTGTAGGTCCTTCATTTCATCTCACAATCACCCTACCATTACACATTAGCGTAGGTGCGTATAACCCGAACGGGTTGTAAGACGCGGTTCTAATAATAATAATAATAATAATAATTCAAAGACGTGATATAACTTGCACGAGCTATGCTATGTAAACATACGGCAGCAATGAGCCAGACGTATGACATCACGACTGGCACCGTTGCGTATTCACAGCACTTCTGCATGGTGCCAATTAAAACTCCCATCTCTAAGAAAATAAGCGTTGTTTTGAATGTTTGATATCATAATACTACGTGGCAAGAACTAAAAAAAAGCTACAGGCGTTGCGAGACTGCAACGGTCCAGTCAGAGAAGGTTAATTATTAGTTTAATACCAAGGAAGCTTATTTAGGCATGAGATTGACAATAATGATCGCAATCTAAAAGAATAAATGTCATTTGATTGGTTGGAGATGAAACCACTGATTTGTGATAGCCCCCTTTGTTGATTAGAAAGGTCAGTCTTTGGTCTAGATAAAGAAGCTCAGTAGCTCAGATGCTCGGAAAGAGGACGCTCAATGTTGCTACGCCTTAAGCACAATGTCATGTAACAGACTTAGAGTGCCGCGACAAGTAGTATAACTGACACACATACGAGCCGTGTAAGTAATCCACAATGTTACGGCGTATGAGGGAATCAACGGTAGCGATTGGACCTCCCCGGTCCTACTTACTATAATATGTGTTTCTAGTACGACGGTCTCACTCTAGCTATGACTATCATCGCATTGATTCATACTTTTGTCATATACTATATCCAGTACATTTTCAATAAAACTCTTAAAAACCCGTTTCGATTCACTTATCTCGTTAGCTCCTTAGCCATCCCTCCGTGCTCGTTCGTGACAAGAAGTGCCCAAAGGGAGTCAGGCCGTGACACAGTTTAGTTCCCTCATCATCTGTTCATGCAAATTCTGCTCTATTTGTCTAATATTGGCCTGATACTGTGTTTTTTAAATTGTTTTGATCTACGGCCAGCCCTTGCTGAAACTAATAAACCTGTTTTATTTAGTTTAATATGAAAGTTAATTATTTGTTTGTTTGTGGCATTTTACCCAATTTCCCACCCGGGCTCTCCAAATATTATCGCTATTGGTATAGACGTTATGGTAGTTACAATTTAGAAGAAATGTTTCTATTTGTTATTTGGAAAAATAGTGGTAAACCTTTTTGGTGAGAACACTGTCAGTAAATCCGTCTGAGACTCAAATCCCTTAATTCTTGTCACCGGATATCAGTGTGATACGAGAGTCACGCATTAGCCCATTTGAACACCGATGTTGATAATTTATATTGTTATTTTTATTTTTAAGCTCAAATAAATTTACAGCCAAGGAATATTTGATTTCATTAAAATATATCAGTTAATTTAATTATAAATTAAATAGTTAATTAAGAGAATTTCAGTAATTATTTACTTATTGAATAAATCAATTTTTAAACCCGCACCGGTAGATACGTGGAATAAGATCCACCAGCGTCTTAGCCGGCTTGTTGATGGTGGAGGTTTGACTCCCATTTAGGTATATTGAGAGCAGTATTTATCCAAACATTTTTCCCAACATCTGTCCCTGCAAAAGTGGTTGGTACATTTCTTCAAATATTGAAACCTTACTTTTTAATTGCAGATAGTATTGATGGCCATTAAGACGAGGCGCAAAAAAAAAAAACCCATCGAATTCCCAGAAAATATATCAACTTCTATTTTTTTATTTAAATAAAGGTAGATATCAAGAAAACTAAAAATAAATGAATTGAAAATGAAATGTTTTAACCAACAGTTAACCCAATTATTCGACACACACCTTCTTTGAGGTAATCTTATGACTTAGTCGACTCTTCCTCTGAAGGCATCCAACCACTCTAATCTCCCACTTTAGGGAAAGGGGTAACGGGTGTGAGTAGGGGGTTGGAGGGTAGGAGATGCGCCTGGGGTTCAACCGAACCTTATAAAGCTATTAAATTCGATTTTCACATCAAGTGGAATCAGATAGCTTGCGTCTAAGTATTCTTTATCGGCATCGTCCTTCAGCATTGCTTGCTTCGGCTGATGCAGTCCCCATGCCTCAAGAAGAAACAGAGAGAGATAGGAAGGACAAAGAAGAGAGAAGGAAATAGCAACAAGAGGACGAAGGAAAGGTATAGAATGTGGATGAGAGAGGGAGGGAAGATACATAAGACGATGAAGAAAATCGATGGGTGTAAGATCAGGTCCGGAGTATCTTAGAAGACTCCAAAGTGTTTGGAAATTGCTGCGCCCCTTCCCTGCAACGTAAGACCCGTCTGTGTCACCACGTTCCTTAGGCGTTCTTAAAGGGGAATCACTTCTTTGTTTGTAGAGAAAGCCAGACTCTCCAGTTAAACGATTGTTTGGAAACATCAAATATATATAATATTATGGTTTTTTTCTTAGCACTGGGTTTTACTACCCGATCGGGCTATACGCTTAAGTACTAATTACGCTAATTGGCTAAGAATAAGAAAGACTAAATTTGGAGGAAGTGAACCCGCATTTGCGTGGAGGGAAAATGGAAAACAATTTTGGGAAAACCACCCCCAGTTCATCCGACCATGATTTGAACCTTAGTCTCCTTGTCCTAAGCAGCTTAGCTCAACACGATATCAACGCGTTAGCTAACTATGCCAACGAGGTGGACCATTGTAATTTTGGACAGGACTAACCACAATCATATTTTAGTTTACATTACTCACCATATTTTGGTACCGGTTTTGTAATACGCAAACATTATTAAGCTAATATAGCAGTAATAGTAGGATGGAATTTTAAAGGAAATATACCCCAAATTGCATGGAGGGATAGTGGGAAAACCTTTATAAAAATAATCCTTCATTACAACCTCCCGGGATTCGAGCCCCTATCTAACAGTCACCATCAATCTAGTCCAACACAAGAGTGACGCGTTAGGCCATGTGACAAATGATGCAGAATATCTTTGGTATAAATCGTGAAAATAATTTAAGCGCAGACCAACTTTCACAGTATTAAAATTAATTTTAAAATTTACACAAATAAACAGTAGGAACCAACATTTATTTTATTTAAACAATAAATGTAATTTTTTGTATGAAGACTACAGTTGGGAGACGGACCCCTTGTCACAAAAGTTCATAACTTATTTGGGCCACGATCACTGACCAGGAGGATTATCATCATAGCTTAGTTGGTCCACGATCACTGGCCAGGAGGATTATCGTCGTAGCTTAGTTGGTCCACGATCACTAACCATGAGGATTAACATCATAGCTTAGTTGTGTCACGATCACTGACCAGGAGGATTATCATCATAGCTTAGTTGTGTCACGATCACTGACCAGGAGGACTATTGCATATAATAGAACTGCGGGTAGATGTTAATTCAACCCCACCAATCTTTTCCTTATATTTTATTAGGGCATTTTTAGGTTAGGTTAGGTATAATTAGACTAGACTAAGTTAGGCTAGGTTAGGCTAAATTAGCATTTTGTTGTGTCTTACTAACCATCACTTGCTGTTTTTCGCTAAGCTAGAGAAAGCATTGACAGTCATCCTAAACGGAATGCCACGACAACCGGTGTCGATTAAGTTCACCAGTACGCCTTATTTACAATTCCCAATAAGACGCTCCAAGTCTAGCCATAATGAAAGATTAATGATGTCCTTTAAAACGCAGGTCATAACAGGGTCTACTTAGCCAAACTGTAATACGCCCATTTGGTCTTACAAAAAGGGAACAAATCTGAAGTAATCAAAACCTCTATCAGCAGTTGTTCTACATCAGCAGTAGTGATGGGCACAATAGAGTAATTATAAGAATCGAGTAAAATTATTCGAGTAATTATTAGCAAATCGTCTACTTGAATCGTCCTGTGTCAATCGGTTGGACGACATTACTCGGGACTCATGCAATGGAATTTGAAACTAATAACATGTCAATAATTTCTTCCTAGTTCCTGTCAGAGGCAGTCAACATTGACAGTGACTTCCATCCCCTTATTTTCAGGTTTCACGTTACATGTACAGTCAATATGAAAGTATGCGTTTTAAGAAGTGTCTCACAAAAAATAATTGATTCGTGCTCTTTTTAATCAAATAAACTCTTCTTTAGACATTCATGTTAAAGGAATTGATAAAAAGTATACTTTTTTAAAAGTGAAAACAGTTTTTTTCTATTTTTTAACTTACTATAATTAGTTTCAATTAATAAATACTCATATTTTACTAAGGATAAATTACAATCAATAAATTAATTAAGACAGTAATTAGTTTCATTATATGCGATTGTGGAAATAAGACTGCCGAGGTGCCGAGTAAAAAAACTAAATAAAGTTACTTTCATCGAGTACTTTTAAAAATAATCGGAAATGTGATACGCTTAGTTAGCATTCTTCTCGATTGTGTGCCTTACATCTGTGAGTATTTTGTATTGAAAACGCATGTTTAACATTTAAACCACCAAGGGTCATTCTTGCGTAGCAGCAGAAACTGTTGTTGAAAAATGAGCTATAAGGGAATATGTTTTTTAAAGGAAATAGCTTAGTAAACAGTCCAGCCAATAAGGTCGATTCTCATTTAGCTGGTAAGAAAAGAGAAAATAAAAGAGTGACAAGGTCCGAGTAAATTTACTCGAGTAATCCCGAAAGAATTGAGTACAACCGATTACACAACACAATCG
>JBCFYV010011135.1:6793637-6900911 GCA_039000515.1 Timema cristinae
AGTAACTGAATTATAAATAAATGAAATAGTAAAGTGAACAAACAGTCCAGTAAAATACAGAACCAATTAACATTTTAAATTATGTATTAATAACAAGTTGAGAGCCCGGTGAAGTTATTGGGGTTTTTTGTTTTAATTATTAGGTTTAAAATTTTTTTTATAACAAAATTTAAACAAACTATTTTATACTATATTCAACAGAAGATTATTATAATTAACCTTACAGATGCTTTATCTTGACGGTCTTTGGAGAGAGAGCGTATTGTGTTCCTAAAAAAATTGTTCTCAAGGCAAGGATGGACGTCGACGTTTAATGAGCCTCTAAGTCCAAACAATTAGTTTTCGTGATGCCGTGTGTCTGTGTGTCTGTATCTTAGACTAGTTCCTAAACATTGTTACTAGTCGGGCTATAACTTTATATCCAAGGGGAAAACGTAGGCTTTCCTCAAAGTTAAATAACGAAGAAAATTCACACCATCCATCGCCATGGCGTTGAATTAATTTCAGAGATTTTTACTTGTCTGTTGTCTTATACTGTTGTCATATCTACCTTTTCCCGCCATTAGTCAATTTTTTTGTACTACCCTAAACGTCTTGGAGTGCACCCCACGTTGGGAACCGCTGTCATAGAGGGTGATAGAAATATCAACTCACACTTCCCTTTCACCTGAGTCTCACACTTCTTTACCTAATAACCCAACCAATTCTGGCCCACTCTGTTTTATCGCCTTAAGTGCCTCTTTGAAAAGTGCCCTGTTCTATCAGGCGACCAGCTACGGCAATAAACACTCCCAACATATATCCTTGTGGAACGTCTCCTATCACCTTTTATCCTACAACTTTAATTTTTCGCTGTGAGGGCAAGTAATTTTGGTGAAATAGCATGGGACAAGATGTCGTTATAAGCAATTTGCTCATCCCGCAATGATTAACTAGGCAGGCCACATACAAAATGCGACATTTTATCGTAACATGCTGCTAAAGTCTCGACTGCCATAACATCCAATGAAGCTCCTCAAACTGCTTGCAACAAAAGGTGAAGCTCCTTTCAATAATGACTCGTGACAAAACACTAAATACAATTTGAACTTCACATGTTATAGACCCTTAATAGCACGTGGATATTCGGCCATGTTATTATTTATGTTATCTAAGAAAAATAGTTCTACTACAAAGCTATTAATATAGCTTTTTTATTTAATGAGTGAATCCAACATTCCTTTTCTCTGGTTGCACGTCAAAAAGCTGTGTAAGGTGTCATAAAAAAAATGAATACGTCCGCTTTATCATTAGCCATTATAGTCAACCAATTAAACACATTTTTTTAAAAGAAACATATTTACACTGCACTCAACTCTTTGAAGTCTCACTTAAAAATGGCGAGAAATAGAACAAATTAAACTTGTTGCGAGTCCAAATGTCTCAGATATCTCCAAACTTAGTGTGATGTGACATTTGGCCTCGAAACCCATTGTCGTGAGTTATATGTTGCATTTGGTTTTTGGCCAGACTTAGACCGACTAAATGCTATCCGCTGTAGCCATGGTACAGGTAGATCAACTTAACTGAACCTAACCTTCCGTTATAAAACGATTAAAGGCTTGTACCAAACAGGAACTTGACTTGTACATTTCACTCACCGAGCAAAAACTAGTACAGTTGATGAATTGGTCTGTGCTTGAAGTCAGTTCATACACTATCCGTCAAGGAAATGGGCAACACCAATGCCACTAAAATAATAAACACGACGAGTTTTTTTTCCTGTTTGTGAAATTGACACGATAAGAAGCCAGATGACGGATGGAGCGGAAATGTGTTCAATTCATTAAATTGCCAATTCCACTTCTGTGATGTAGTATATATATACATATATATGGTATATACTTAAACATAGGGAATGGGTTTTATTAGAAGCACGCTTGTTGAAGCCCAGGACAATTAAAGATAAGGGAACGGATGCCACGCTGATTTTTAAATAATTCCAAATGTCCTTGAGTGCATTAAATTCACAATATCTTCAAAAAATGCATGACAAAGATGATTTCGTAATTAAGTATTATATGACAAAATATAAAGAAAATAAATAAAAAACGGAAAATTCATTAAGACTTAGTAAAATGGTAATTTTAGCTATAACATAAATCTTTAAGTATCAGTTATTTCAATAAATTTAGCTATCCATAATCATCTTTAAAGTTATTTTGAATATAATTTGTTTTAATTAAATGTAATTGTTAATAATGACAAAAACTTCCCTTTATATTTCTTCTTTAAATCTGATTGAAACTCGTTCTCGGTTATTTTGAGACTCTCTGGTAACAACTTAATTTCTCGGCTAAGTGAGACTGTTACCGAGATGTATGTATATTTACAGCTGTAACTGTCTCAGAAGTATTTGATGATGACTTATTTATCCTAATTATTTTATAATGTAAATATTGCCAACGTTGTCCGTCAACTGTAAGCAACAACAACACTTATTTACAAACCAAAAAAGAAATTATAAAAAGCCTTATTAATGTGTTTAGCCTTCGGGACTTGCGCTAAGGAAAACACAAGGACTGGCATCATTGCATTTTTGCAACATCCTATAAAGCTCTAAATAATAATCTAAAACATAGTATTATTATTGAAGCAATATTATTTAATAAATATTTGAATGGTATTGTTTATTTGTAAATTTTATAAAAAACAAAGCTCATTACAATAATGTTAAACTGTTACAAAAACAAGGCTTTAAAAGTTTTTTCTTCCTTGAGATCCTTCTTTCCATTCGTAATTTTATAAATCATAGTCACCATACGTAAATAATTACAGCAAGCTAAAGATATGTTATATGTGTACATTTCAAAGACGTGGTAGGTGACCTGGTGGTCTAGGGGTAAGGTGTCAGACTTCTGTGTTGGCGGCCGGGGTTCAATCCTCGGTCCCGGCACAAATTTATCTGATTTCCAAACCCTTCCTTCACCTCTGACAATACATCTTGTGAATGTGGGGAATGCCAGGCCTCCACCGTGGCTCGGATCCCACGTTAAACTGTAGGTCCTTCATTTCATCTCACAATCACCCTAACATTACACATTAGCGTAGGTGCGTATAACCCGAACGGGTTGTAAGACGCGGTGCTAATAATAATAATAATAATAATAATAATAATAATAATAATAACAATAATAATAATAATAATTCAAAGACGTGATATAACTTGCACGAGCTATGCTATGTAAACATACGGCAGCAATGAGCCAGACGTATGACATCACGACTGGCACCGTTGCGTATTCACAGCACTTCTGCATGGTGCCAATTAAAACTCCCATCTCTAAGAAAATAGGCGTTGTTTTGAATGTTTGATAACATAATACTACGTGGCAAGAACTAAAAAAAAGCTACAGGCGTTGCGAGACTGCAACGGTCCAGTCAGAGAAGGTTAATTATTAGTTTAATACCAAGGAAGCTTATTTAGGCATGAGATTGACAATAATGATCGCAATCCAAAAGAATAAATGTCATTTGATTGGTTGGAGATGAAACCACTGATTTGTGATAGCCCCCTTTGTTGATTAGAAAGGTCAGTCTTTGGTCTAGATAAAGAAGCTCAGTAGCTCAGATGCTCGGAAAGCGGACGCTCGATGTTGCTACGCCTTAAGCACAATGTCATGTAACAGACTTAGAGTGCCGCGACAAGTAGTATAACTGACACACATACGAGCCGTGTAAGTAATCCACAATGTTACGGCGTATGAGGGAATCAACGGTAGCGATTGGACCTCCCCGGTCCTACTTACTATAATATGTGTTTCTAGTACGACGGTCTCACTCTAGCTATGACTATCATCGCATTGATTCATACTTTTGTCATATACTATATCCAGTACATTTTCAATAAAACTCTTAAAACCCCGTTTCGATTCACTTATCTCGTTAGCTCCTTAGCCATCCCTCCGTGCTCGTTCGTGACAAGAAGTGCCCAAAGGGAGTCAGGCAGTGACACAGTTTAGTTCCCTCATCATCTGTTCATGCAAATTCTGCTCTATTTGTCTAATATTGACCTGATCCTGTGTTTTTTAAATTGTTTTGATCTACGGCCAGCCCTTGCTGAAACTAATAGA
Source organism: Timema cristinae (assembly GCA_039000515.1). NCBI lineage: Eukaryota > Metazoa > Arthropoda > Insecta > Phasmatodea > Timematidae > Timema > Timema cristinae. The sequence goes on from JBCFYV010011135.1 coordinate 6,797,750, forward strand.
CCTGTTTTATTTAGTTTAATATGAAAGTTAATTATTTGTTTGTTTGTGGCATTTTACCCAATTTCCCACCCGGGCTCTCCAAATATTATCGCTATTGGTATAGACGTTATGGTAGTTACAATTTAGAGGAAATATTTCCATTTGTTATGTGGAAAAATAGTGGTAAACCTTTTTGGTGAGAACACTGTCAGTAAATCCGTCTGAGACTCAAATCCCTTAATTCTTGTCGCCGGATATCAGTGTGATACGAGAGTCACGCATTAGCCCATTTGAACACCGATGTTGATAATTTATATTGTTATTTTTATTTTTAATCTCAAATAAATTTACAGCCATGGAATATTTGATTTCATTAAAATATATCAGTTAATTTAATTATAAATTAAATAGTTAATTAAGAGAATTTCAGTAATTATTTACTTATTGAATAAATCAATTTTTAAACCCGCACCGGTAGATACGTGGAATAAGATCCACCAACGTCTTAGCCAGTTTGTTGATGGTGGAGATTTGACTCCCATTTAGGTATATTGAGAGCAGTATTTATTCAAACATTTTTCCCAACATCTGTCCCTGCAAAAGTGGTTGGTACATTTCTTCAAATATTGAAACCTTACTTTTTAATTGCAGATAGTATTGATGGCCAGTAAGACGAGGCGCAAAAAAAAACCCCATCGAATTCCCAGAAAATATATCAACTTCTATTTTTTTCTTTAAAAAAAGGTAGATATCAAGAAAACTAAAAATAAATGAATTGAAAATGAAATGTTTTAACCAAAAGTTAACCCAATTATTCGACACACACCTTCTTTGAGGTAATCTTATGACTTAGTCGACTCTTCCTCTGAAGGCATCCAACCACTCTAATCTCCCACTTTAGGGAAAGGGGTAACGGGTGTGAGTAGGGGGTTGGAGGGTAGGAGATGCGCCTGGGGTTCAACCGAACCTTATAAAGCTATTAAATTCGATTTTCACATCAAGTGGAATCAGATAGCTTGCGTCTAAGTATTCTTTATCGGCATCGTCCTTCAGCATTGCTTGCTTCGGCTGATGCAGTCCCCATGCCTCAAGAAGAAACAGAGAGAGATAGGAAGGACAAAGAAGAGAGAAGGAAATAGCAACAAGAGGACGAAGGAAAGGTATAGAGTGTGGATGAGAGAGGGAGGGAAGATACATAAGACGATGAAGAAAATCGATGGGTGTAAGATCAGGTCCGGAGTATCTTGGAAGACTCCAAAGTGTTTGGAAATTGCTGCGCCCCTTCCCTGCAACGTAAGACCCGTCTGTGTCTCCACGTTCCTTAGGCGTTCTTAAAGGGGAATCACTTCTTTGTTTGTAGAGAAAGCTAGACTCTCCAGTTAAACGATTGTTTGGAAACATCAAATATATATAATATTATTGTTTTTTTCTTAGCACTGGGTTTTACTACCCGATCGGGCTATACGCTTAAGTACTAATTACGCTAATTGGCTAAGAATAAGAAAGACTAAATTTGGAGGAAGTGAACCCACATTTGCGTGGAGGGAAAATGGAAAACAATTTTGGGAAAACCACCCCCAGTTCATCCGACCATGATTTGAACCTTAGTCTCCTTGTCCTAAGCAGCTTAGCTCAACACGATACCAGCGCGTTAGCTAACTATGCCAACGAGGTGGGCCATTGTAATTTTGGACAGGACTAACCACAATCATATTTTAGTTTACATTACTCCCCATATTTTGGTACCGGTTTTGTAATACGCAAACATTATTAAGCTAATATAGCAGTAATAGTAGGATGGAATTTTAAAGGAAATATACCCCAAATTGCATGGAGGGATAGTGGGAAAACCTTTATAAAAATAATCCTTCATTACAACCTCCCGGGATTCGAGCCCCTATCTAACAGTCACCATCAATATAGTCCAACACAAGAGTGACGCGTTAGGCCATGTGACAAATGATGCAGAATATCTTTGGTATAAATCGTGAAAATAATTTAAGCGCAGACCAACTTTCACAGTATTAAAATTAATTTTAAAATTTACACAAATAAACAGTAGGAACCAACATTTATTTTATTTAAACAATAAATGTAATTTTTTGTATGAAGACTACAGTTGGGAGACGGGACCCCTTGTCACAAAAGTTCATAACTTATTTGGGCCACGATCACTGACCAGGAGGATTATCATCATAGCTTAGTTGGTCCACGATCACTGGCCAGGAGGATTATCGTCGTAGCTTGGTTGGTCCACGATCACTAACCATGAGGATTAACATCATAGCTTAGTTGTGTCACGATCAATGACCAGGAGGACTATTGCATATAATAGAACTGCAGGTAGATATTAATTCAACCCCACCAATCTTTTCCTTATATTTTATTAGGGCATTTTTAGGTTAGGTTAGGTATAATTAGACTAGAATAAGTTAGGCTAGGTTAGGCTAAGTTAGCATTTTGTTGTGTCTTACTAACCATCACTTGCTGTTTTTCGCTAAGCTAGAGAAACATTGACAGCCATCCTAAACGGAATGCCACGACAACCGGTGTCGATTAAGTTCACCAGTACGCCTTATTTACAATTCCCAATAAGACGCTCCAAGTCTAGCCAAAATGAAAGATTAACGATGTCCTTTAAAACGCAGGTCATAACAGGGTCTACTTAGCCAAACTGTAATACGCCCATTTGGTCATACAAAAAGGGAACAAATCTGAAGTAATCAAAACCTCTATCAACAGTTGTTCTACATCAGCAGTAGTGATGGGCACAATAGAGTAATTATAAGAATCGAGTATAATTATTCGAGTAATTATTAGCAAATCGTCTACTTGAATCGTCCTGTGTCAATCGGTTGGACGACATTACTCGGGACTCATGCAATGGAATTTGAAACTAATAACATGTCAATAATTTCTTCCTAGTTCCTGTCAGAGGCGGTCAACACTGACAGTGACTTCCATCCCCTTATTTTCAGGTTTCACGTTACATGTACAGTCAATATGAAAGTATGCGTTTTAAGAAGTGTCTCACAAAAAATAATTGATTCGTGCTCTTTTTAATCAAATAAACTCTTCTTTAGACATTCATGTTAAAGGAATTGATAAAAAGTTTACTTTTTTAAAAGTGAAAACAGTTTTTTTCTATTTTTTAACTTACTATAATTAGTTTCAATTAATAAATACTCATATTTTACTAAGGATAAATTACAATCAATAAATTAATTAAGACAGTAATTAGTTTCATTATATGCGATTGTGGAAATAAGACTGCCGAGGTGCCGAGTAAAAAAATTAAATAAAGTTACTTTCATCGAGTACTTTTAAAAAGAATCGGAAATGTGATACGCTTAGTTAGCATTCTTCTCGATTGTGTGCCTTACATCTGTGAGTATTTTGTATTGAAAACGCATGTTTAACATTTAAACCATCAAGGGTCATTCTTGCGTAGCAGCAGAAACGGTTGTTGAAAAATGAGCTATAAGGGAATATGTTTTTTAAATGGAAATAGCTTAGTAAACAGTCCAGCCAATAAGGTCGATTCTCATTTAGCTGGTAAGAAAAGAGAAAATAAAAGAGTGAGAAGGTCCGAGTAAATTTACTCGAGTAATCCCGAAAGAATTGAGTACAACCGATTACACAACACAATCGAGTTAATCGATTAATTTTACTCTATTGTGCCCATCAATAATCATCAGACATGGGCAAATATAGTATATGTTTTAAATTGTGTTAAGCAGTGTCGGCTCGTGTATAGGCACAGCGGAAATGGACCATCCCCTATTTTCTCTTGATATTATCGATAACATTTAATATAACGAGTCCTTATTTCCTTAATTCTTTCTTTATTTTGGTAGTACAATATATATTCCTTAAGCTTAATGTCAGTACTTCAGTAGCCATCCCCCAGTTTATGGAAAAACTACAAGTGTCTCTGTGTGGAACTGTCCGCTTCAAAGTGCCAGCGACGTGGTGTTATACTGTTGTGCGCATGCGCACATAGGAGGGTGTGGGAAGGAAGGTAGGACTGCCATGTAGAAAGAGCACTGTTGCTCTTGCAGTGCCGGCTCTGGTGTGATGATGGAAGGATTTTTTTTTACTCAGCGTAAGTTGTGCTTAAAAACCGTGTACCATATTCTAGAATGTGATAAAGTGTAGAATAGTTTAGAATTAGTTTATTATTCTGCTTCCAGCTATTCTATTTGATTCATTTTTTTCGGTTCTTTTATTTAACAGAAAGGCTAAATGCTCTGGAAGTACTTACAATGTAGAAAAATTTCCTCAAATGTCATCCAGAGATCAAGGAGAAAATTATTGAACTTTTTGCCCGACTTAAAATCATAAGAATTGATTTCATTTTTAAATGATAGATAAAGCTTGAACTGTAACAATTTAAGTTAAAATAATTAAAAAAGGTTGGGTTTTTTTTTGTTAAGATTTTATCAAGGTCCTGAATAAATTTTCTTTTTATACATGTTTTTTTGTTCCTTTTACACAATTTTAAAACAAAGGCTAAACATTTTATGGAGCAGCACCCCCACTAATTCTAGCTACTAGTCGCCACTGGTATTATGCCAACTGGCAAAGCAACTATTAGTAAATAATAAGATACTCTGAAGAGTGTGTAGAGAGCCTATTTGATGAGTAAAAGAACCCTGAGTTTTGGCCATATCGAAAGGGAGCACTGGAGAATTGGATTAAGGAGTCCGTCTTATAGTGTCTTGTATAATGTAGTTGCTAGTTCAATGGTCAGCCTGGAAGAATATTCTGGTTATAGAGTGTCTTTATATAATGAAGTAGACCGGGACCCACATATTTCTCAAAGGTCTAATGACCCTCAAATCACAGTATAGTTGGTCTATGTCAGTAAGTGGACTTTTGAATGTTAGGATACCTATAGTTGTGGAGATCTTTCTCGAGTAAGTCAAAATAAACTTGTTCAATTAATTATCACTGTATCTAATCTAGTTCCTATTCAATCAACTATTAGATAACTCGCACAATGTTTGACGCTACCTAACACAGCCCACTAATCCATCCTGACAGATTTGCCTACCGGGTTTTGTGGTTAGCTAAATATGAATAATTATTATTTTTATCATCATTATCATCAATAATCTCAATACTGTATATCTTATTTTACTAGGCCTAGCGTTCCTAGCTATCTACATTTTAACACAAATTAGGTGAGAATGGGTAAAGTAGAATATAAAGGAAATGTATGAGAATTTTTTGAAGAGAGAGGGAAAAATCTATTTAGGAATCAAATTGTTCATTACAAACTGTAGGGATTCAAACCAGAACCTCCCCATCACTAGTGATTGAGTCTATAGCTAGAGTGACGGCGTAGACCATGCAACACCTATGGGGGTCGAGAAGCATAAAGCAGAGATTTGGACATGCAAATTTTGCGACGAGATATATCGCGCAGCCTTCATCGCTGCGTTATTTTGACGAGACAGTCTACGTTAAGTCAGTGCAGTGGATCGTTGTTATTATTCATTGTGTGTTTTATCCGTGCGACTGAAGTCGGGTAGTGTGAGTGAGTAAAATGGCAACAAAATAACACAACAGTGCTTGATACACAACGCGTAAGTGTAGTGTTTAAGTTGCCAACGAGTGTATTTTTGTGTGTTTTTTTTTGTTTATTCCGAGATACACTACGTGCCGACTGAGTGCGGGTAGTGATAGTGTGTTGAACGACAATAGCTTAACACAACAGTGATAGAACACAAATTATAAGTGCAGTGCTAAGTCGTCAACGGTTGTAATTTTGTACTATATTATTAGCGTTTTTTGTTTATTTTAGTGACCTAATACATGCCGACTGAAGTTGGGTAGGGTGGTATACCGCAAGGTACAAGCCAAGAAGGGGAAATGGCCTCAGACTCGGATGTAGAAATCAACGTTGAAGGAACGGACGATGATGATGACATGGAAGAACAAGGCCAGGAAGGGGCCCCAGCCAACACGGAAATTGAAAAAAACTTTGAGCCAGTTTCTGGACTCAAGCGAAAACTCAGGACCAGACCAGGACAGGAAGTTCTACAATCGAAGGCCATAAAAGTCGACAACAAGTTTGCAAGCTTGTCTAGCCTACGGGATGGACCATTGACTAGTCAAACGGGGCAACCGAGTGGAGGTACGAAAGAAAGTTCCACCCCACGGCGCATAAAGACCCCTCCAGTGATTGTAACAAATGCAACACAATATAAACAAAGTCATAAAACTCCTAAACAGCGGGCTGCAAGATGACTACAAAGTGTATTGCATTGCACAGGGTATCAAGGTGGTCACGACCTCCTTCAGAGATTACTCCGCTCTGTTAAAACTGCTAAAACAGAACACCTTGGAACACTTCACTTATGTCCTTCCCAAGGACAAGCCCTTCAAGGCAGTAATCAAGGGCCTGCATGCAAGTATGCCCTGCGCAGAAATAAAGGAGGAACTGGAGAACAGGGGATTCACGCCAACCGATGTGAGGCAACTATACTCGAAAATCTGCTCCACAGGCAGCGACACCGAGACCCCTACCAATATTTGTCTGCACCCTTTCGAGGACAGAAGGAGTGGGCGAGATATACAAGGTAAAAGTCATCAACCACACGGTAGTGAAGATCGAGGAATACCGGGCTTCACAGAGCACAATTCTACAGTGCCATCGTTGCCAACGTTTCGGCCACTCCAAGAACTACTGTGCCCAAAAACCACGCTGCGTCAAGTGTATAGGAGAGCACCTGACAGTGGAGTGCCAGAAAAAGGACAAAACAACACCAGCACAATGCGTAAACTGCAAGGGACCGCACGCAGCTAACTATCGCAATTGCCCTAAATTTATACGTGAGCTGGAAAAGAAAAACCAAGAGTCAGGAAAGACAAAGGAAGGGGAAAGCAAAGTGGCTAACCCTTCTCCATGCGTGGCGGGGTACCTTAAACCATCAACAGGCCAGCAAATTTCGGTTAGCCAACCAACACCACCAACAAACATGGGATTGAGCAAACCATCTTATAGTGGAGTAGTCAAGAGGATGACCAAAAAGGACAAAAAAGAGGACCGTGACACGGATGAATCCTTGGACTTAAAGGACATCCTACAAATCATCAAAGATATTAACGTCGCAGGCTTACTCCAACTCCTGAGGAAGTATGTAGTAAGGCTGAAGAACGCGCCAGACAAAACAACCAAAGTAATGATACTTCTTGAAGCCGCTACTGAATTCTTCTGCGATGGATACTGAGCAGGGAAGAGGCACAGAAGACTCACTGAACATTCTGTTCTGGAATGCTAATGGACTGGTACTACAAGAACACGAGTTCCGAAAACTTCTGGAGACGTATGGAGTCGACATTGCTCTGATCTGTGAGACCCACCTATCAGAACAAAAGAAGATGAGGTTCTTCGGATACGAGATGTACCGCAACGATAGACCAGTTGGCAGGGGAGGGGCACAGCCGTGTTGGTGCGTAGCAACCTCGCTCACTACCAAACGAACTTACCGGCTATGGATTATATCGAATCCACTTCGATAGCCATTCCCACAGGGCGGACGCAGATAGTATTTACAGCTGTTTACAGAAGCCCTGCTGTCCCCTTCACCATCGAGGACCTAGACAGACTCACGTCGAGAAAGGACTTCCTCATAGCGGGAGATCTCAACTGTAAACACATGAGCTGGAACAGTCGCGTGTCAAATCAGGCAGGCCGGACACTGGCTGGCCAGGCATCAACCAAAAACTTTACAGTCCTGGCGACCAACGAGCCGACGTTACTATCCTTCAAACTACAGGCATCTCCCCGACGTACTGGATGTAGTCCTGACGGATCTCGACACGCTACCGGAAGATCTCGAAGCCCTGAATGAACTCGACTCCGACCATCTCCCGGTCTTCGGGAGAATATCACTTAAGACGAATCCAAGACTGGCTTACCACAGGAGGAAGATACCCAGAAGTGACTGGGAAGAGTTATCGACGGGTACTGACAGAGGCTATTCCATTGAACATGGAGGTAAATTCCCTGAAGAAGTGGACAGCTCCATTACCCTTCTGACGGCTACAATACTAGAAGCGTACCGTGGAACAACTGTTTTCGAGACGCCACCGGTGACGTTGAAGAGGGACGACCCTGAGCTGAGCTTCATGATAGCCCTTAAGAGGGAAGCGCGCAGGGAATGGCAGCAGCACCGAGATCCGAGGCATCGGGCTGAATACAACAGGCTGAGAGCCCTGGTGCGCAGGAAGGCCAAAGCTCTAAAGATCTCCAACTGGAATGAATTCGTAACGAACACTTTAGCTGTGGACGGCAACGTGTGGAAGGCATCGAGACAGCTCAAAGGCACGAAAGGAAAGACGGGGACCACGGTCATTCACGGAAGAAGAGGGTTGGTTTACCGGGGAGAGGCCAAGGCAGAGGCCATAGCTGAATCACTGGAAGATCAGTTCAAGGCAAACTCAGAGCCCAAGACGAAGAGTTTACCAGGACTGTAAGAAGAACGGTTGGGGTATATTTAGCAGAGCCGGTTATAGAACTACCACCCCCATCACCAGGAATGAAGTCTCCTATCAGGTGGAAAAATTGAAGCCACGAAAAGCGGCAGGCCAAGACAGGATCTCAAACGAGATGCTGCGTCACGCACCGGAAGGGGTAATCCAACTATTAACAAAAATGTTTTCAAAGGCATTGTTGGCAGGCTACTTCCGGAGGCATGGAAAGTTGCCGACGTTTATCTCATTGCCTAAACCAGGCAAGGACCGCAAGTTCCCACAGAACAGGCGGCCCATCAGTCTTCTTAGCAATATAGGGAAACTATTTGAGAAAATAATTTTGCAGCGGCTGAAAGCCTTCGGCAGGGAGCACAGGATTATTCCCGATGCCCAGTTCGGATTTCGGACCCGGCACTCAACGATACACCCGGTCCTGAGCCTAGTGGAGGATGTGACAGAAAGTTTCAATATCGGGGAAGTCACGCTAGCAGTACTTATGGATGTAGAGAAGGCATTTGATAAGGTCTGGCACGCCGGCCTTATCTACAAACTAATTCAAGCCAATTTCCCAAAAGTATATGTGCAGATAATTAACAGCTTTCTAACTGGGCGACAATTCCAGGTCAAGATGGAAGGGAAAAGGTCGCTTCTTCATAGGGTCGGGGCGGGGGTGCCACAGGGGTCGGCACTCTCCCCATTCCTTTTCACTATTTACGTCGCAGACATCCCCACCGACCCGATGATAAAGACCAGGCTCTTCGCAGACGATACAATGTTCTACACCGCCAACAGGAACGTGAAATACGCCCATCGCCGTCTGCAACGATACCTGGACGAGTTCAGCAGCTGGCTGGAAAAATGGAGAATTAGAGTAAATGCAGAAAAATCGTCAGCCATGTTGATTACTAGGAGGAGACCCCAAACACCGGACCAGTTTGTAGTATTTGAGGAGGATATCCCCTACAAAAACGCTATGAAATACCTTGGGGTGATGATCGACTCTAGACTCGCATGGAAGGAGCATGTAAACTATACGAGAAAAAAGGCAATGGGGGCATTCATCGCCAACTACGGCCTGCTCAAGACCCAGTGCTAGGGATCAACAACAAGATGCTACTATACAAGAGTTTAGTACAACCAATACTGCTGTACGGATGTGAGGCGTGGGGTATGCCCAGAGTCAGTGTTAGGTACACTACAAACAGTACAGAACAAGGTGATTAGGAGTATCCTAGGTGTCAACACCCGATCCAGCAACGAGTTCATTCACGCTACCACTGGCTGTGCGACATTACAGGAAATCTTCCGGCAGCGAGGTGACAAGTTCTATAAACGAGCCCGCGAGGTAGAGGATAACGCCATAATTAGAAGACTCGGCCAATACGACCCCATGAGACAAGGAGATACAAGAAGCCCCGACTCAAATGAGAAATACATCTGCACACCTTCCCAATCAGCCCCTTCCTATTAACCACTCCTCTTCTAAGCATAGCCAATCCCTGGGTCCCCATCCTCTCACGACCCCTCAATTATGAACTAGAATCATGCTATTTCACACTTTCACTTTCATCAACGCCATCTTCGCTTAGTGACTAATAATATTCCATGTATTTTCTTTCAGCTCGTCTAGAACTTACTTACACACAACACCACTCACATCGGGCCTAACTGCGCTTGTGTTTTCCATCACAGTGTATGAGGGCTCGATCTAGTTACTACACACAAACACTGCTGCTCCCAACATACAAACCTTCACCCACCAACTCCATTTTCCCTTCACAATCAACTAAAACACTCACACATAAAGGTTATGATCTGTGACTACAGATCGGTACTTTAGGCAAAAAATAGCCGCCTACTTCCTCTGAAAGTCGCTTCTGACACTCAGAGTTAGTAGTTTAAGGCAAACAAGGGAGCTGCAAATTTTGCCTCTTTATATAGTTTAACAATTTGGTATTCTTTGAATTTCTTGGTTTAAAATTATAATCAGATTATCTTTCATGTGAAATCTTTAGAATGTCATTTATGAACGTTTTAAGCAAACAGTGTATATTGTACGATTAGGTGATATCTTAATAAACCTACTTTTAGTGACTAAATAGTCTAGAAGGCCAGGTTCTCACTTCACTCTCAGATGGTAGGTTTAGTGTTTATTATCGTCCATTATCTCAGATAGAAGACGTATTTTGTTTGATGTAATTAACGTGCATTATCTGAACTGACTGACTATATCGGCACACGAGAATTTCTATGAGTGAGATTGAAAGAACCTACCGATTTTGCTGGAAAATATATTTTCATATGCTAGCAAGGGTTCTTTTACATCCACGAGCTACACGGGACCAACGGCTTTATTACCAACCCGATGTGAGTTTTATCCTGGATTTTTACATCCCAAGAAAAATATGTTAATCCCAGCTGGGTTTGAACCCATGAATACAGGGACCTGAGGGAAGCACTCTACCCCAAGACGACTAAGGTTAACCTCAGAGAGTATAAACATTACCAATAATATTTATAAAGCTCCGATAATGTACTTATCCTAATATCATAATTTCTCTTGATATGCCCGTACAACTACACTGACGCGTTTAAGATTTAGTACATAATACTTCTTACACTGCATTTTTCATTTATATTTCTTCCAGGCACAGATTTATCTGATTACCAAACCTTCCTTTACCTCTGAAAAGACGTTTATTAAGCACAGCTTGTGAATGTGTGGAATGCCAGGCCTCCACCGTGGTTCGGATACCATGTTAAACTCTAGGTCCTCCATTTAATCTCACAATCACCCAACCATTGCACATTTGCGTAAGTGTGTGTAACCCGAACGGGTAGTAAGACGCAGTGCTAATAATAATAAAAATACTAATAATAATTTATATTTCTGTTAAATATAATTTTTAGTCTTTAACTTTTATTCCATTTTATATTTTAAACATAATATATATCATCCATTAAATGTAAAGATGTAAATCAAATTGCAGATAATGGCAGATACAATGCGATATGTATTGGGAATCAAAAAATTTGAAATAAACTAATAAGTATCTCTATTGTTCTGAGTAACGAGGATGTTGAATGAAGATAATAAATAATTCTCTTATGTTAAAGAATGGGTAGCTTTCATTAAAGACATTGATCAAAGCTTTTTAACTTATATCATCTAAGCATATAATTCTCTTCAAAATACTTTTTAACAAGTAAACTTAGGAAAGTATCTATCGATATCTCTTGCACAATGTTTCTTACAACCTAAGTTTGAAACTACGACAAAGTAGCAAGTTTGGATAAATAATTTAGAAAAACATGATTCAGATGTATTTTTTTTTTTAGAAATGGTTTTCTCATTTTTATAATTATTTTAATAATCGTTCATTTTAGTTAAACGGTTATTTTATTAATTCAAACAGTTTTTAATTTTATGAATTCTATTAGCTATATTATTTTTTATATTTTAAAATAATTAATATATTAATTATATTACTACTAATTAAATGAATAATTTCCCATCAATCCTAAATGAACGAAGAAATTTTCTATACTAAAGCCTAGGAAGATCTGTACTGCACAGCCATGCAATGAGTATTACTAAAGGACTTAGTTACACGATATAAATAAACGGGTCATTTTATATTCTTTTAAACTAAAACTACCAATTATTGATCCTGCAATAAACATTTGGTTGTGAGTTTCTCTAAAAAAAATAACAAATCAGTTCTTATATAATGTTGTGTTTTGGTAGGCAGACTTAAAATAGAATGATGTAATAGATTAGAAAAATTGATATACGTTGAGTTAATATTGTATCGATGAGCGTGTGCTATATAAGTGAGATTCTCACAATACCCTTAATACTAGGATCTAGATAAGTAGAAGATATTTTTGTTGGTAAGGGGAGGTGGGCAGCCTACTACTAGATTCCACATGGGTAGCAACAATTGCTTGGATCAGCCATCATTCGCTGAGAGCAAGGTTTTCAGTGATAAAAACCTTTTATTTAACAACTATACATTTAGATATATGCCTTTTTTTCTAAGCCATAACGCACACATATTATATTTTCAAAGCCTTTAACCAATTAAGGCATATATATATATTGATAATACTTTTTAGCTAACCATAATCTAAAGTTCACCAGAAAGGTCTGATGGTTTTCTAACATGTGGAATTAATAACTAAATTAGTGTTAAAATTTAATCTGCCTCTTTTTTCCCCCTGTATCATTAATTTGTTTAGGTTAGTTCGATAAAATATATCCTTAGTGAAGAAGTGGTCTTTTCACACTAATCTTTTGTTCATTAGCACGTGTTCTTCATGTTTTGATGGTTCGTTCAAGAGCTTCAATTATTGTCTTCGCATTTCAGATACTGGGCCTAGTCTGTAATGATATACTACACAGCAAAGATTAATACATCATATAGTCAGAGTCCGTGTGTGTAAGTCCGTATTAGGTTCGACTTAGAAGTTAAAAGTTAAACCTTTATTGACATTCTAAGGACGATCGCTGTAGATGGCTATGGAGAACCACTAGCAGGTAAAGTGTGAATATGTGATTAATCATATATGAAAACACCTATGACATTAAAGAAACCATTTTATATTTATTAAATTTATAATATTTATCTGTAACAGAAATTTCTATAAAATTACACAAATTTTTTTACTAAATATAATATATTAAATATAGAGTTAAGAAAATATCGACTGTGTTTACCGAATGTCCTGAAATTATTTGATTAATATCTTCTCAACTATTTGATTGGGTAATGTAATACAATTTAAATTTAAATGGGAAAATCCACATACTATTTATCAAAAATATACTTAGAAATAATTTAATGTTTCTTTATTTAACAGAATTACATAATATTTTAACTGACAAGGGGCAGCGATAAAATAATTCAAAAGAATATTTCATAGATCAACATAAATCCTGAAAATACACTCATTAACTTGGGAAGCAAGATCTTATACAGTGATACAAGATAAATAATGATATCACGAATAATCTTCACGGAAATAATTTAAGAGAAAGACAAAAATGTACATTATAGGCCTTTTTTTCAGAAAATAATTATATTAGATTCCAATAGTCTAGTAATACAAATGGTACCCTTAAGGGGTTAAGTCACACAGACACATTTAAACTCTACTTTATGATCTTAATTGAAATATCCCAAAAGAAAATTAAAATAACCAACTCGATATAAAATAATTAACATCTTAGGAAGCCAAATAATTCTTTCACATGGAAAATATGACAAGACAAATACATATTTAGCTTGAGTAATTAATATACATGAGCTAGCTTTCAATTCCACAATTAAATATCCTAACAAAATTATTAATACTAGAAATACCAAGAAAGACGACAAGGAAAGCAGTTAATCCAGATTTTTCGAGATATCAAAGTTAAAGTTCTAAGTCTAAAATATATTCAGAATCCAAGAAATATGATTCAAATCTCCGTGGTAAATTAAATCTCTGTCATAAAATCTCAAAATAAATGTAATTTACCGGAAATGAGATTAGAAGAGAGTAAAATATATTTCTTCACATAATGTCTGGCACTGTATGGAGGGTTGACTGGATCTTCTTCTGCTTCATTTTCACTAAAGTATTCTGCCTGCTTCTCTTTTAAGAGTTCAGAAACGGCTTTTTCAGCTTTACAAGCTCGGTTATAGTCAAAAGTTGAATTGCTTCTACAAGATTTCTCCCTGATAAATCATAAAAATGTACTAAGCTTAACTAGGCCTACAGGACTGTTACGATCCAAAACACTGATCACACAATTTGTATAGGATTGTCAGCATATCCATAGTTTTTCCAATAAATATTAAATTTTGTCGCAAGCCCTTTTGAGAATTTCTTTGCAATTTGTAAGGTTTTTGGAAAAACTTGAAAATAGTCGATGCATTCAGAACACTTTCTAGTAGCTTGTATCCATGTAAATTACGTACTTCATATTAAATGGTGTCATTTTTAGTATCATACCATGCTAAGTTAGTGCTCAACCTCAACTTAGAACTTGAGATTGGGAAATGCTGTTGTAGGCCTTGTTGACTGGCAGAGGAAGTTGAGCATTGATGTTTAGTTTATGATATCCCGATATTTTCCTTTTTCTTATCACAAACATGACTTGTTTCAACTATCCCAACATTTTCCTTTTTCTTATCACAAACATGAATTGTTCCCATTTTCTTCTTGCTAACAATTCAACCTATATTATAAACATTAGATAAATAAAAACTAAAACGCTGTGTGTAGAATCACATACCCTAACAAACAATATAACATAGGCAACAACAACAACAACAGAAGATGTGTTTATAAGCAGAATAAACAGAAGAGCCAACTGTCAAAACTTGATTCATCCCAAAAGTATACTATATAAATGAATAGACATATTATACGTGCGCCTGAATTATACTAGTCAAAAATATATCCCAAATTATTCCAAGCTTGTGATAAACATTCAACATTAAGAAAAAAATTAAACTTTAAAATCTTATATTTAATTTTAAATAGGATGTACTAAAGAATATAAATCCATTAAAACAGTAAAATTACAACAACAAAAATCTGCATGTTAGACTGCCCTTGTTTTATAGTTTTAAAATACGTAACCCTTTTCAACGATCATGTAAAATTGAGAAAATTATTCACTAGTCCTTTAAACAGAAAGAAAATATTTTCTTATTTGAATCTAACAAAACGTTTTAATAAGATTAAGAATTAAGGAGGGGGTTCGTTATTAGGTGGGGAGAACATAACACCTCCAAAAAATCTCTTCTAATGGGACAATCTTAAAACTGTCAAACTAAGAGTGAATTAATTTTTTCAGAAAACTTCAAATCCACTGTTGGAGTAATTCATACAGGATTAAGTTATATGTATGAATTATATTATTTATTTCATTATCAAGTTATTTGAATTATTCAGATGGTACTAAATAGGATTTATTTTCCAATTTTAAGTTAAAATATGTTCTTTCTGTTCTCCCTATTAATTACAAGCTTGTGATATAAAATTATTGGGTTGAATGTTTTAGGATTTTCACTCTAAGAAGAAGTCCTGTAATATTATGATATTCTTCCTCAAATAGGCAGACAGCTTAAGGTTTGTATGTAGGAGTCGCAATAAAAGATAAGTATTTTGAATTTCAACTTTCTCACTATCTTACAGGTTGAGAAAGTATTGTGATCGTAAAAAAAAAAAAAAATTGAACTCAAGATTTGATTAATCTTGACATTTTATGAACCCCCCCCAATCCAAAAAAGTTGTTTTTGACTTTCCGTCTCTCTATCTGTCAGTCTGTACCTCCAATTAGAACTTAAACTATGTTACCGATCGGGCTAAAACTTATTATCTAGGGTTTTCATAGGGTTGCCCCGAAGGTTTTTATGGAATTAGAGATCCAACCCTAAAATTAAAGGTAGTTTATTGGAGGGCAAAAAGAGAAAAAATAAATTTTCTCAAAATCGGCTTAACATTATGATTAAATTTCATTTCTAAACATTTATAAATATTACAAACAAAATGGCTTCTCTCAATATTTTGGCAAAATTACTTTAAGGGCTCCGGTCTGATGCGTAAATTATATTTTTTTATAATATCTCCTAAACTATTTGAGAAATGAAATTACTTACCGCTACATGTATGTAACTCTTTATAATACAAATATTTTATAAGAAGCATATTTTTATACAAACAATAACTTTCAAGTTATACGTAAATATATATATATATATATATATATATATATATATAATTTTGCGAACGCAAAAGGAAATCTAACCTGAAATGTTGATGAATGTCAATGTCTCAAGATCCCTAAAACTCCTAAAATTAATTTTCTCAAATTGACTAACAATTTTGATCAAAATTCACATCTAAGTGTTGATTAAGATTATAAATAAACTGCCTATTTTTGTTTTACAATGAAAATTAATTTTAGGGTACTTTACAGAAACGTTAATTTCCGTATCTCCGCAACTATTTGAGATACTAAATAACTTTTCGTTGCAAAACTGTAGTACTATTTAAAATAAACGACTTTTATATGAAATATATTTTTATAAATACAACAGTTTCCGAGATATTGGCAAATATATGAATACAATTTTGCGTGCTTTAGTTGTAAAGAGATACTACCTAAATTTTAACGCACTAACAATAATTCTCCAATGCCATAGAGTAATAATATATAAGTAATTCTTAAAAAATTAATGTTGTTTGTCCTTAAACATTTAGGAAAAATGTTTTACAACAATGATCTATATCCATTTTAGACTCGATAGTCAATATTTACATTTTTCATTGGTCAAAATTTATAAATGAGGAATTTAATAGCAATACGATGGCATGAAAATTTACAACACCTAATATAATGTAGAACATTTTAAACGGAAGATGAAATTTTAATACGAAGTGTTGACTCTTGTGGATCCAACATTGATCTTTTTATCGGCCCAAACATACAAATGAGGACATTAATTCTTTAAAAAACAAAATTTGAAAATTTGAAAACGGGACTAAAAAAAAAAGTTTTATATACGTATAGTGCAATTTATGCTTGGGTTTGGTAGTGTACATTATTTTGTTTTACATATATTACGAGTTTTGAGTAAATATCTTTATTTTCAAACAATAGAGCGAGAAAGTCCGTGCAGGGTTCCATACACTTATTTTTATTAAAAATTATAATAATATTATTATTATTATTAAAATATGGTTAAAGTAGAAACATAGAAATTAATTTTTCCTCAACAGTTGTTGAACATCTGCCAGGTTCATAATAATAGTATTAAAGGACACACTTTTTAAATGAAAATATAAAATTCGTCATTAAATTCTAGTAAAACCTGAATAAATATTTAAAACTGTTAATGTATTAAGAGAGTTTAACCCTATGTTTTTAATAGAGAAATATGATATTTATTTTGTCCAATAAAATGTTTTGTTATGAAAACTGCGAAAACACTGGCTTGTCCTTACTTGTCCTACATCCCTACCTTAATAAATACATACATCTCCTGTAGGGGGGTCGACTACCTGGCCAGTGAGTACTAATGTGGAATAGAGCCACTACCTGATTTTCCCACTGGATATATATATTGACGATTTCAATACCACTCTGGCTGTCTGGAGGCCAGATTAGTTGGGTGAACTGACCTAAGTAATCTGGGATTATCGGTACTAGACTAGCTTGAAATACAGAGCTATCCCAGATCATCAGAGGATAGAACTAAAGCCAATATTATTAAATACACATTGGGCACAGACAAGATCAACCAGATACACAACAATACGGAACTCTCACAGCCCTTATTCAAACCGTTTAGCTCCTTCAACACTGGGGCTCGCCAGTGTCATTGCTAAGTGATAAAAGCGCTTCTAAGTAAGTGGTTTCCAAACAATTCACCTTAACATGTTCGACAAAATGGCGACAAGCCTCCCTCTCAGACCTGAACGTGATTATCTATCTCCAGCGTAGATATATGTGATGAATTCACACACTTATCAGATGCACGTATATCAGAATGTACTCTTCATTTTGGTAACGATCTTACCACTTCCACTATAGCGTAACTTAATAGATAGGAACAAAGTATAGTCCATCAAGGTAAGACTTCTACCATTTAGAGAAAACGGAGTGTAAATCTTAGAAACTTTATTTAAGAAATTTTGTACTTCAGGAATTGGATTCTAATTAGAAATAACAAAACTATCCTTAATAATACTTTATATATATATATATATCAGCACGTCTTACTACTTATTCGGGCTAAACTAATATGATATAATAATTACCCTAGAGTGGTAGGGATATTAAATTAATCATTTTAGAGGTGATAAACCTTCAAATGCTTGGAAAGAGAGTGGGGAACCTTTTAAGAAATAATTAGCTACCCTCACTTGTCCCGACTGGGGTCTGAACCTGATCTACTCAACATAAGCAGGCCAATCCTACACAAGAGTGAGGTTTAGACTATTAGACCCCTGAAGCAGGCTACATTATATTCACATCATAAAATGTATTATAGTCCTTCTATGGTATTGTATTCTATATTCCAGGATCTTGGGGGATTTAATAGCATATTGGTGAGCCCTATTTGACTATAGGGACAAACTGGCTGCTTGTGTACCAGGTGGAAATCTCGCACATTTCCTTTATTTAGTGCCTATCCTAACATATTATATTCTTTTAGAAATGTAAGTTTTTACAAAGGTGTTTCTTATAATGCCTCGTTTACATGGGTCGAGTTGGATTGAGAGTGTTAGATCCGGTAACTGAGGGTCAGCCACTGGCTTTGTGTGGACGCACAGGTCAGTCATTGGCTGACCAGACACCTGATAATATTGCAAGTAGCTATTGCCAGCGTTTTAGATATAATTATCCTATTCCTCGCCTACTGATAATTCATCACACAATATTAAATAACGTGATCATATTACATTACTAATAAGAACTATATGCTCTTCAGACATTTTAGCTTACGATCATCGTACAGCAGAACCCCAATAACTGTCCATCCAATTTGAAGAACCGCTATTGTCTTACTGACTAGCCAGTAGCTCGCAATGTGTTATAACAGGAGTCAGTAGAGAAAAGACCTGTAGCTATCCACCAAGTTGGAAGAACAGCTAATGTCTTACTGGCTAGCCAGTAGCTCGCAACGTGTGAACCATACTTAACTATTTGTTGGTGGGTTGTAATTAGCAGTATAGTATTATTTAATTCTTGTCCTGTAGAATAATTGCAACAACAGTTGACAATCACTCCCATAACAAACGCTTTTCCACGCATAGTGTGGTAAATGTAACAAAATATATTTTCTTCAGAATTCAGTAACCAACTTAAGAAGTACCTTAGAGTCTAGAGACTAGAATTTATGTTGGGTGTTTATTAATTGGTTCCAAATATTTGTAGCATTGGGCGTTAGATGGGAGACGCTACAAACATAAACAAAAGAAGAGACTTACTGCATTCGCCTGTCGACTAGGCCTGCGGGGAACAACGGCTCAAAACCTCCGGACGAACCTTCACTAACCCGGGAAAAAAAGACACTAAGAGCGCGTGATGACTGACAAGTTCAGCCGACGCCCAGGGCTGGCTGCACATGCGCAGTAACGAGTTCCCGTCACGAGAACGTTCACGAAGCTCAGCATTGCTTGCACTATGTTCCATTTAAATCCAGAATGCTTCCCCCCCCTTCTTCTTTCGTCCTCCACTGATTTTGTATATATTCTGTTCCCGGTATCGATAACGACACAATTGGGCCTGAGTCATATCAGGGATAGGATAAGCTCCGGCTTTCTACTTCATAAAATGTAAGATCTAAATCCATTTTCGGCAAATTAAACCTTTTTTTTTTATAATGTAAATCTTTTCTAAATTCAATTTTGGCTTAAATTTCAAATAACCTAAAAAAAAATCTATCTGACAGTTAAGAACATAGTTTTTTTTGAGATCACCTTATTTGCAAGGTCAGGGCGACTTAGCGCCGGTAGAGTCACGACTAATCGATTATATCGATTATGTACTGTATTGTTTAAATTAATGTTCGCGGGAACTATGTTAGTATTTAAATTAGTTTATCTTATTGTGATACGCTATGTGTCTTTTCTTGATGGGCAGATATTTAGAACTTAAATTTAACATATCTTACGCTATGAGCCATTTATTATGGACAACTATTTAGTATTTGAATTTAACATATCTTATTGTCATACGCTATGAGCTATTTAGTATGGACAAATATTTAGTATTGGAATTTAATATATATCTTATTGTCATACGCTATGAGCCATTTGTTGTGGACAAATATTTAGTATTTGAATTTAAACTATATTATTGTAATACGCTATGTACCATTCCTAATGGACATATATATATTTGTCTTGTTGCCATTGACTAGGTGTTTTTTTTTTAAAGGATTAATATTTAACGATGGAATCCAAATTGTCATGTTGTTTTTTCTATGCGCCATTTCTAATGGGCGACATCTTAAAGTTAACATTTTAGTAATCTAATGAATATTTACCATCTAACTCTTTAGCTTTGACTTCAATTAATAGTTGTTATGAATTTATTCTATTTTCTTTATACTTCGCAACATCAACAATGTATATATTTGGAGGAACTGTTAAAAGTCTAATTGAGATATGGCTAATAAATATCGACTAACTTTGACTTATACTAATTCTTATTATATATTTACCCCATCATTCCCAAGGTTATCTACCAAACGTTTTGGTTTAATATGAACTTTACTGAGGCTGAAATCTCTTGCCGTCTGGGTGAGATAGAGGGTCACGTTTATAACTCCTCAGCACTCGCTCTGGGTTAACCCCCCCCCCCCCCCCCATTCTTGTAGTGTTTATATTTTCGATGTATTTTGTTGGCATCTGCCCCTTTAGGATGCTACAAAATAATAAGGTCTTCATCGATTACATGGGGCCAATCACCCGTTCCACCTTAGGCAATTCGTGTATACTTATTTTAGTAGACGCCTTTTCCAAGTTCGTGGTTCTCATCCCGTTGCGCAACATGAAAGCAACCACTACTGTCAACGCCCTCTGCAGGCGAGTGTGGGCTTTATTTGGAGCACCACGTGTTGTGGTCAGTGATAATGGTCCTTGCTTCAGATCGAGCTGTTTCAAAAACATGTGTTTCAGTTGGGGAATTAAACATGTTACCACTAGCCCCTACCACCCCGGACCCAATCAGGTGGAAAGATTTAACCGCAACTTGGTCATTGCTCTTACCATTTTTCACAGTGAGACGCAGAATAAGTGGGATCAGGAATTGGATTTTTTAAATCTTGCTTTCAATTCCGCCTTCCACGAGTCTATTGGCTGTTCACCAGCTTCCATCTTTCTGGGTAGAGAGCTGAATCACGCCCTATTAGCCATTTGGAACATAGAACCGTTATTAGAGAGCTATGATGACTCCTCCCATAAGGAGAGATGTCAACGTGCCCTGGATCATCTTAAATTAGCTCAAAGAAGGGTGGCTGGCGCTTATAATAAAGGGAGACTCCCCGTTCCCTTCTGTGTAGGGGATAAAGTTTTATGTAAGGAATTCCCTTTGAGCTCCTCGGCAGAGAAGAGATCCGCGAAGTTGTGCCAGAGGTGGAGTGGTCCATGGACAGTGGAAAAGTTTTTGACCCCCGTGACCGTCTATCTCAGGAATGTAAAGGATGCAACTACGTCCAGGCGAGCGCACGTCAGCCACTTAAAGATGACATAAGCCCAATTGTCCCTTGGGATATGATGTGGGCATTGTGATGTAATTAGTTATAAAGATATATATATATTTTTTTATTGTTGAGAATTAGCTAGCGTATTTATAAATATATTTATATAGGTATAGAGTAGGTAGGTAAATTGTAGGTTTAGTTGTTAAATACATATTTCCCTTACGCCTGGGCCCAGGACAAGAAATATGATTCATGATAAATAGTTCTTATTTTTTTTGGCGGACAAGTGTGTACCTGTGTACGTCAACATGTTTTTGGCAGTGTTATATTTAAATCCAGTGCGCCGGACGGATAATGACTTGCCGATTGTGTGCTTCTGTTGGCCACTGGGACGGAGAACTGGACCATACATAAGAGTGGATTATTTGAATGATCTCGTATGAGAGCGAGACATAGGACCTTTTCTAAACATTGAGATCCCAATTTGATAGGGAAGAGACATTTGAATTCTGTGTACTGAGTAATTTTCTTTTTTTGTGTACAGCTCAGTGGTGTCCGTTCATCTTCTCTTCTCCTTCCCCTTCCTCTTTCCCGTGCGCATGCTGCAAGATAGTGACGTGATGTAACGGAGAATATAGTGGCCGTCCTCGAGGGTTGAACCGACTGGAACCCCGGCAACAAGGATGGACATCTGGACAACCTGACATGTAACATGGTGCAGCCTCCCGCCGACAGCCCAGGCGAGCGATCGGTTCTGGTCTACCTTGATCCAAGGATACCCATCTGGCACCAAGGATGGAAAGCGTGCCCATGGAAATCTCCGTTGGAGAGTAGATATCGCTAGCCCATAGCTGATGTTCCGTGGATGCTACGAGACCAAGTAGAAGGAAGTGGCAGCACACTCCTCCCCCTTTTGGCCTCTTAAAAGGGGGGGAGATTTGTAGCATTGGGCGTTAGATGGGAGACGCTAAAAACATAAACAAAAGAAGAGACTTACTGCATTCGCCTGTCGACTGGGCCTGCGGGGAACAACGGCTCAAAACCTCCGGACGAACCTTCACTAACCCGGGAAAAAAAGACACTAAGAGCGCGTGATGACTGACAAGTTCAGCCGACGCCCAGGGCTGGCTGCACATGCGCAGTAACGAGTTCCCGTCACGAGAACGTTCACGAAGCTCAGCATTGCTTGCACTATGTTCCATTTAAATCCAGAATGCTTCCCCCCCCTTCTTCTTTCGTCCTCCACTGATTTTGTATATATTCTGTTCCCGGTATCGATAACGACACAATTGGGCCTGAGTCATATCAGGGATAGGATAAGCTCCGGCTTTCTACTTCATAAAATGTAAGATCTAAATCCATTTTCGGCAAATTAAACCTTTTTTTTTTATAATGTAAAT
The DNA here is from genome assembly GCA_039000515.1 of Timema cristinae. Taxonomy (NCBI): domain Eukaryota; kingdom Metazoa; phylum Arthropoda; class Insecta; order Phasmatodea; family Timematidae; genus Timema; species Timema cristinae. Next base: position 6,820,824 of record JBCFYV010011135.1, read on the forward strand.
CTTTTCTAAATTCAATTTTGGCTTAAATTTCAAATAACCTAAAAAAAAAATCTATCTGACAGTTAAGAACATAGTTTTTTTTGAGATCACCTTATTTGCAAGGTCAGGGCGACTTAGCGCCGGTAGAGTCACGACTAATCGATTATATCGATTATGTACTGTATTGTTTAAATTAATGTTCGCGGGAACTATGTTAGTATTTAAATTAGTTTATCTTATTGTGATACGCTATGTGTCTTTTCTTGATGGGCAGATATTTAGAACTTGAATTTAACATATCTTACGCTATGAGCCATTTATTATGGACACATATTTAGTATTTGAATTTAACATATCTTATTGTCATACGCTATGAGCTATTTAGTATGGACAAATATTTTAGTATTGGAATTTAATATATATCTTATTGTCATACGCTATGAGCCATTTGTTGTGGACAAATATTTAGTATTTGAATTTAAACTATATTATTGTAATACGCTATGTACCATTCCTAATGGACATATATATATTTGTCTTGTTGCCAATGACTAGGTGTTTTTTTTTTTAAAGGATTAATATTTAACGATGGAATCCAAATTGTCATGTTTTTTTTCCATGCGCCATTTCTAATGGGCGACATCTTAAAGTTAACATTTTAGTAATCTAATGAATATTTACCATCTAACTCTTTAGCTTTGACTTCAATTAATAGTTGTTATGAATTTATTCTATTTTCTTTATACTTCGCAACATCAACAATGTATATATTTGGAGGAACTGTTAAAAGTCTAATTGAGTTATGGCTAATAAATATCGACTAACTTTGACTTATACTAATTCTTATTATATATTTACCCCATCATTCCCAAGGTTATCTACCAAACGTTTTGGTTTAATATGAACTTTACTGAGGCTGAAGTCTCTTGCCGTCTGGGTGAGATAGAGGGTCACGTTTATAACTCCTCAGCACTCGCTTTGGGTTAACCCCCCCCCCCCCCCCCCATTCTTTTAGTGTTTATATTTTCGATGTATTTTGTTGGCATCTGCCCCTTTAGGATGCTACATATTGTAGGGTTGTATTCCCATCGACCAAACACTAAAAAGAAAGTTCAATTAAACATGGGTCTCAAAATGCTTAGTTTTAGGTTTATCAAAAGTTTTTCTCAAAGATGGATTGGTGGTGGGTGATCCAATGAATGACCTGTTTAGTCACCAGCTTTTAACCTGGTTAATTTTTTTTTAATCTCTAAGGACATTTAAAGTCCTTTGTTTTCTCACCTCCTGTGTCTGATGATGAGGTTTTAAGAGAGTGTATGTGAGCAATGTATGTGAGCAAATACGTAACATCTCAGGTGTATTCAACAGAGTATGACGACAAGATATGGAACGCAAGCTCTGAGGGTGTATCGAAGCAGGAAGACAATTTTGAACAAATATTGTAACAAAATGTTCTGTATGCTTGTGTTTTTTTAAAATAAAACTTTGTCTTGTTTAATTGCATTACATCATCAGTTGGATTGCTTATTAATTGAATAGTAAAATTCCTCCTTCCTCAGAAACTAAGAATTTCTAGACTCATGTTTATATGAACTTTTATAAATATTTGATCGATGAATATACGTCTGTAGGATATTTGACATCAATAAAATACTCCATGTATACATTCATTTCTTACATTGTATATAAAAGTGTTGTTTAATATTACTGTCGTTCAAGAAAAGGGGATTATATTTTAACAAGAGGCAGCTCATAAAAATGATAACCGATAATGTATTTTATACTATTCTGTAAAGATGACAGCATTGTCACGTATGCTTCTTAATCTTCACTAGACATCCCATCACGCACATCTACTTTTACTTTTTGAATAAAACATAATCCTCGAGTTTCAATATATACATGATTTTATATCGATAAGAACTACAAATTGTGGTTAGAGGATATCATAGCCTTAGACGCTTTCTTACTACCTTAAGATGGTTAACAGTCCTAAGGTTATCTATGTCCAAAGTTTCCTTCGTTCAGCCTTTTGGTTCAACTTGTAAAGAACATTTATTTCACCTGCAATTATCATCATGATTAATACTATATAAAATATATCTAACTACATTTGTATCTCATATCTGTTTCCGAAATAGCAAAAAGTAAAGACAGGCATGGCCACCTTAAGTGATACCTACTCACGTCCTCGTGTGTGTGTGTGTATATATATATATTTACACTTTTCGACCTTGAGGAACCATGCACTGTGTGTGTGTGTGTGTGTGTGTGTGTGTGTGTGTGTGTGTGTGTGTGTGTGTGTGTGTGTGTGTGTGTGTTGTGTGTGTGTGTGTGTGTGTGTGTGTGTGTGTGTGTGGTGGAGGTGGTGGTGGTGGGTCCTTTCCAATGTTCCTTTAGCTTAATTATTTATGTAATTTGGTTAAACATGCCCAACATTTCTTAAGAATGGACTTATCTGACATTAAGAAAAATTTAACGTATTCATCGGTCAATTTATGTGATCTTCACTTTAAACTTTTAATTGATATTAGGCCTACCTATACTTATAAAATAACACAAAAATAAATTAAAATGTTATCAATGTGGACCATAAAAAATATGTTTAAAGTTTCTTGTGCTTTAAGTGTCCATTCATAGGAAAATAAGTATAAATAGACTAACAGTAATCAGCGAGTCCTTATCTGGGCTTTATTATGATGGATAAAACTGTATATAGTTGTTAAACCGATATTTCTAGGTTCCAAAGTAGTTGATACACAAAAAAGGGGCATAAAATCAGACACAATAAAACAGTGTTTAGTGCTTGGATCTATCGCATACCCCCGTACATTCTGGAACACTCTAAAAAGAATTATTCCATGATTCACTTGTTTCTAAATGATCCTTAAAAGGACGCTTTCCTATAGATCACCACAATATTATTGTGTACAAACACGCACCTTCCATGTTAGCTTTTAAAGGAACTCACCATTTTCCCGCTCAGGTATTACTTTGTATTAATTGTGTACGTTATTTCTACCTTCACCTGGCCTACTAGTTGGAGCCAACTTTCCACCCTCATCAGTCACAAGGTTCATGGAGCGCGTAACAAAGTTTTTCTCTCTTCTACCTCTTAACAAAATAATAGAGAAGCAAAGAGACAAAGGCCGTTGTCTCCAAATAGTAACACACAAAATGTAGCATTAGAATATATATTTATAGTCCATCCTTCTTACATGAAGTAAAAAGTAATTTTATTTTAAGATTAAAAAGAGATCTGCTCATATATTACCGAAGAAGGAAATGTAGTCTTTTTTGGTTGAAATCTGTTTTTAAGATGCCTTTTTATTCATTTGTATAAATAAGGCTATACAATATATGACTATGTCATATATATGTGTGTGTGTGCTTTTACAGAGCTAAAACGTTGAATACAAATTTTACTGTTTAATTAAAACAAATCTGTACCCGTATCTAGATCTTGATGAACATGAACGAAGGAAAATACAAACAAACCTCCGTATAATACATTTTTTCATAAAACGTAATGTTCAAAATAATATTTCATAATTCATATGTACTCAAAACTCACATGACTTGACGAGGATATTTATGTCCATACATGCGCGCTTTCTACTTCGGGGGCCAAATGGACCATAGCGTTACTATCGTGCTAAACTGACTGCTGATGTCGGAGGAATAAGGGGTTGAATTCTGGTCGTATCTATAGGGGGTGGTTTTTCATAAAGGGTTTCTTCTAGTCTCCTTCCACACAAATGAGGGTAGATCACCTTTAAAATGCTTCCTTCCTCATCCCTACTTCATTAAAGTGAATATCATAAATGCGTGTTAGCTTAACAGCTAAATGTTACATATATATATAAACATAAATACAATCAATTAAAATCGAATCAAAATTTAATCAAACTCTCTGTAACAAAAATAACAATTATGTTGAAAAACTGATGATAGTTAAATTTCACATTCTTAAGGTATGGAGCTATATCATAATACAAGCTGGTGTACCCGTTATTCGCACATGGAATCTATAATGTAGCTTTGTTATTTTTAGTAAAAAAAATTAAGCCACAAGGTATAGTAACAAAATATTAAATTAATAAATTATGGGTAAATATATCTGTCAAAAAAGGGCATACAAATTAAAGTCATTTTGAAGGATCTGAATTAAAAATTAAACATATTTGATTAAAAATAATAAATTATTTGTCTTAAAAATATATTTAAAATTAAAAGATTTTTATCTTTAATATTACAACAACTTTACAATGATAAGTTATTTCGTATCTCAAATAATTAAAGAAAAATAATAAAAATGGGAAATTTTCCTTCATTAAGTTATCCTCAAATACATTTTCTTGAGAAAATGAGAATTGCCATTTTATGTATAGTGATAAATAATGTTTAGATATCAAACTTAATCAAAATCGTTAGAGCGAATTTTGAGAAAATCTATCTTTTCTCATTTTGCCCATTAGTAAATTAACCACCCTTAAATTTAAGGTTGGATATCTAATCCCAAAAAATCCCTCAGGGGGAGCTTATGTAATTTCCAGGTACCAAGTTTTAGCCCAATCGGTAAAATAGTTTCGGTTCCAGCCCAAGGTACAGACAGACAGACAGACAGACAGATGGCATCATGAAAACCACTTTTTCAGTTTCAGATGGTCATGAAACGTCGTCATTTATCAAAATATCAAGTTTGAATTTTCTTTACGATCACAATACTTTCTCTCCGAGGTGTCGATATAAAGTAAAATGGTGGTTTTTGTGGTCCATCCCTTGCCCGCTCCTAGTATTATCTAGTACCAGATTGTTATGGTTCAGGTATGGTTTAGTTAGAAACAGGTCTACTAGTCGGATTCCTTATGTCCTCAGCCACAACAAAAACCATTATTAATATCTTATTAAAAGTAATTTTGTGGATACTAAGACACATTTTGAGCGAGTAAACATTTTAGTTACATCACATGTTGGTGCTCTTGGCGGTGATTCTGTTGGTGTTCGCGCACCACAATCCCAAAAACCCGGATGGATCCCCATGTAGCTGTCAGCTGCCTCCTCTGCAGTATTTTCTCCTCCGGTACGAACGTTGGAGGAAGAGTGTTTTAGTTTCGCCTGCACCCTAACCACAAAAGCACTTAAGGTTTTAAGACAATGAATGACTGCAGCGAAAAGTGTAGAGTTAAAAGCTCGACAAACACGGGATAATCGCCTTAAAGAGCAAGCTAGCATCTAGAGCGACATAGAAAATAAGGAACGGGAGAATGGTGAGGGGGGTGGGAGCGTTTACATTGTGTGTCCTTAGTTTGCGAGGAGAGCGTCATGGATTACGTCATCAAAAGGAGCTGTCTAATCTGCTCGCCATGTTGAGGGACCTCTGGACAAGAATTTAGAGACAATGGATTTGGTTGTCAGATGTTTGGATGAACAGGGTTCATCAAAAGTATAAACACTTTAAATAACTAGAGTTGTATGCTCCATAAATATGACAACATCTTAGCAAGAGAATGCTAAATTGTTCAACAAGAATGGATGACTAAATACCAGCTATCTCTCAACTCCTAAGACCAAAACTAAAACACCAGATACTACTAAAAACTGCTACCTGCTTCAGTGGTCTCATGGTCTAAGGCGTCACACTCGTGTTTGACTCTACTGTTGATGACAGGGAGATCTAGGTTTGATCCCCAGTCTGCTATAGTAAGGGTGTTTTTTCAAAAGGATTTTACACATTACCTCCACGCAAACGGTGCTACACGTCCTCTAAATTTAACCCTCTTCATCCTTATCTTATTAGATTAGTACATATACGTATAAACTGAACTGGTAGTAGGACGTGGGCAAAAAATTAAATATTACAAAACTGCTTCCCCTTGATAATAGGGTAGTTGTTCCCAAACGGTCCCCCAAAAATATATAATTGCTTATAAATATTTAGGAAAATTTCATATCAAAGAAGAGCTGACATAATAATCTTTAAGTTTTCTTATTTATAAACATAAATTTCTAGACTATATCATAAAAACTACCGTAAATAATTTAAAAAATCATGGTGTGGGCCATACTTACCAATTTTCCACTTCCTGTTGGCGAAGATAGTGCCAACTTTCGCAGATATAGGGTGCCATATTGTTAGCATAATGAACCCTCCAGCCATAAATTTCAGTTTTCAGAATGTAACTGCTACTTTTTCATTCTAGTAGGTCTTTATTTGTTCTCACGAGGTTGTAGTAGTTACTTGAAATCCAATCAATTGTTGGGGTAGTACACCATTAAAAAAGATTGGGAACCTCTGCTTTAGACCAAGAGTTGCACAGCCAAAGTAATAGTATCTAAAATTAATCTAGATATATTCACAGCTCTTCTTGACGCTGATTTTTTATGGAGACCAATCAAGAATATAAATTTGTTTTTTATTTATATCTGAGTTGCATATAATAAAGTTATAATAGGGGACTGTGCATCTAAGACTATAATTTTTTATAAATTTACTATATATATTTTAATTTATAATACATGTGCGAAACAAAACAAAATATGTTCATAAAAATTACTATTTAATCTCTTAAAGATGAATTAAGGTCAATTTGATTGATTTAAATTAGAGTTAACTATAACTCTATTCCAATAACAAAAAATGTTTTTTCCGGTGTATGAAATTAATTCTCTGAACAAAGAATATTGATACAAGATGAGTTAGAGCCAGCTACTGTACTAACCATTTTGTGGCCATAGGTAAATATATAAATACATAAATTCCACGTAGTATCTGTATGTTGCAACAAACATGGCTTTCAGGCCTAATAAAATCCGCTACAGAAGATGGGTTGATTCATCGAAAGGCCGCCAATAGCCACTTTAGTCGCTCGCCTGATATGGGAAGCTACTTAATCTTTAGTTATTAAATGGTTTACTCTTTAGTCTTTATTTCATCTTTAAATGGGATTATTAAATTAATGATAACTATGTTTTAAATGTTTAAGTTTTTTTTTTACTAACGTTGCTCTCTGGTCCGTTGTCTGTAGGAGCTTTGGAGAAGGTCTCTATGGTCTTGTGATTAATTTCCAATGCATTTACAGAACTGTCATAAAGTAAATGAACCTCAGATACATAATTATGGTCAATTTTGTTGTTAGTAATTTCTGTCTATTTACGATCTTTCTTGTTCTATAAACGTATATTATTATATTATGTTTTGTTACATTTAATATATTTAAAGGCCCTTTGCCATTCATATAACGAATTAAAAGCTGACATATATTATGTATATGAGCATCTGGGTTGGAGAAAGACAATCCCTGAAGGCTGTTCGAGGAATCCATAAAGAAAATGCATTTAAGAATGCCGTATTGTTTTTGTAAGTGAAAATTGAATTTTAATTTATTAATATATTTAGTGCGGTGATATCAGTATCGACTTTGATGAAGGATATGTCTTACCAATTTATTAAAGTATTACAATAATGGACACGCTGGGTAATCAACAACAAACAAACAAACAAACAATTTAGTTAAGAGGCGGCTGGTTTATATTAATTCCACCAATAGTTAAGAACATATCGAAAGTTAATTCTTTTCATTCCAGCATATTTTGTGGAGGGAGTATCACCCCACAAACCAGCAAGACGAAGGTACCTTAACAGTGTAAACTTATTCCTTATTGAAACGAGATTAATTCAAAAAGGCTATCCATCCCATAGTTAACAAACCTTTAGCAAGATAACAAAGCGAGTCCATGCTGCCTCCTTACAAGCGTCACTTTATCATCCATCCTTAAAATCATATATTATCATGTTTAAATAGCACATAACGTCGTTTCACATTACTTTTCAATTACCATACAGCGGCGGCTCGTGTATAGGCGCTGCATAACGGTAGCACCCCCTATTTCCACTTGATATTATCGATAACATTTAATATAATGAGTCCTTTTTTATTTAATTCTTTCTTTATTTTTGTAGTATAATATATATTACTTAAGCTTAATGTCAGTACTTCAGTAGCCATTGCCCAGTTTATGAAAAAGATACAAAAATCTTTGTATTGAACTGTGCGCTTCACAGTGCCAGTGACATGGTGTTTGACTGTTGTGCGCATGCGCACATAGGAGGGGTGTGGGTAGGAAGGTGAGACTGCCATAGGCAGCGAGATCACTGTTGCTTTCGCAGTTCCGACTCTGGCATGATGATGGAAAGAAGTTTTTTTTTATTCAGCGTGTGTTGGGCTTAAAAACCGTGTACCATATTCTTGAATGTGATAAAGTGTAGAAGAGTGTAGAATTCCAGTTATTCTAATTGATTTTTTTTTTATTTTATTTAACAGAAATCTTTAACCATGGCCTTCCATCCCCAAGAAATAAGTTTTGTGACTGTAAGTGAACAACGGCTTAAGTTTTCGCAGGTATCTCTCCATGAGAAAGTTACAGTTAATAAAATATGTCGTTCAACACCTTATATTATAATATTTCAGCCAGGCAAAAGCAACAACAATAAATATATTTGTAGCTCTAATTCTGAATGGTACCAATGTAAAAGATGGCTTTGCGGCTGTGAAGTAAAAAAATGCACTGTTTTGATTCTCGTGTTAGCAGCACCCCCACTAATTTTAGCTACGGGCCGCCACTGCTACTATATTTTTTTAATTTCTTAACTAAGTATTTAACCTCAACCAGAAACTAAACTGTATTCAATTAATATATTTATAAATATGTAATATTACATAAACATCACTTTTTGTCGTCTGAGAGACGAGTTGTAGATTGTATGTATATTGTTTAATCTTACTATGTAATACTTTATATCTCATTATATTATGTCATCTACCTCAATTAATACTGGCACAGTTCACTAAACCATCTAAGCCCTGGTATCAGTCCACTCAAGGATAGGAGGGTGTAAGGAAGGGAGTTTAAAATGTCCTTCCTGAGATTTTTCTACCACTTTCTGATAACGCACAGCAGGTTTACGCCAACCTACAGCCCACGGCCCGTATTCAGTCTGCGAGATATGTCTAATCGACCCGCTTATCTGAAATACTTTTATATTATCATCCAGTGTGCAGTCATGTACTGTACGTTATTGGCGACAGTCCCTAGTCCAACTGGCACTTTTCATGACAATTAACATGACCTAGGGCCAAACCCTCGACAGAATTGGTGTCTAAAAACTTCCAAATACAGTTTTCAGCAATGGCCATCTATATTCACTATACACCAGACTGCAGGTAGTAATATTCAAGGTGTCGTTATAAATAGGAAGATCTCCAAACATATATCAAAAACCTAGTATTATATCGATAATTTATTCCAATCTAATACTCTAATTGACCAAATAATCATTTCATGGAACTCCTATACTGTCGCAAGACAAGATTAAAATATTTATCAAATAATTGGGTTAGAATAACACTTAAATAATTGAGTACTGTTAGGGTACGGCCAGACTGAGCGCGCGAGCGAGCGAGCGCGCGAGCGACTAAAATATAAAATAGAACACATTGGTTGTAATGGGGGTGGCCACACTGGAGCGAGCGACTGAGCGCGCGCGCTTGAAAGATAGAACTGGTTCTATTTTTCAAGCGCGCGCGCTCGACCCGGTACAGTCTAGTTTACAGGCGCTAGGCAATATTATTGTATGTTGGTTCATTGAGTGCTGGGGAAACTTCTCATTTTGACATGATATTTGACTTTTTTCTATCAGTGATAGGTTTAACACACTTGCTATTAATGGCCCGGTGACCAGGCGGTCTAGGGGTAAGGTGTCAGACTTCTGTGCTGGCAGCCGGGGTTCAATCCTCGGTCCCGGCACAGATTTATCTTATTTCCAAACCCTTCCTTCACCTCTGACAAGACATCTTGTGAATGTAGGGAATGCCAGGCCACCACCGTGGTTCGGATTCCACGTTAAACTGTAGGTCCTTCATTTCATCTCACAATAACCCTACCATTACACATTAGCGTAAGTGCGTATAACCCGAACGGGTAGTAAGACGCGGTGCTAATAATAATCTAACTAGGGTCCGCTAATTACGCGCTCGCTCGCTCGCCAGTTTGGCCACCCAGTCGCTTGCGCGCTCGCTCGCACGCTTGGCAGTCTGGCCGAACCCTTAGGGTGAGAGAAAAATCCTGTAGCAAAATGTTGGCATCGATCTACATTTCCTTATTTGTATATCTTTCGGGGAGTTTTTTCGTATATCCTGATAACTTGACAGACACATGGATTCTAATAACGTATCACCTGTTGTGAAAATTATAAAATATATTAAAACCACAAGAAACAGTTTTCAAGCATAATTCGGACTTGCGCCTGTTGAGGACAGACCTAACCTCTAGTTTGCAGAAAGAGAAGAAGAATAAAAAGCCTCAATGCTATAATAATGATATATTTGTAACTCATTATCAATGGTTTGATGGCTGTATAGACATCATCTATGTTTTGCACCATACCACTGAAGTAAATTAATACTTTACATCCATTACTGTATCTAGCCTATGGTCCGGGTTAGTATTTTATTCAAGACATATATTTTCAAGGATTGTCTGACTAGGACAGGCATAAAAACCAGTCCTCGTCTATAAATGTATCACTATGAAAATGTAAAACCCCATTTAAAGGATAAATTTTTGGCCATGCTGGGAATCGAAATCTGGACCCTTATCTCAGTAGACATATATTCTATCGACTGAGTTAAGGTGTTGGATACTGAAGTAATTATATAGTTATGGTTTTTAACAAAAAATACATATTTAACTTACCAATACTTAATCACACGCAAAGGTTTTTTATGAATATATAAGTAAATAATGACTATCCAAATGATCCAGAGAAGTAAACCTGGACATTCGCTAGGAACATCGAGTTTTAGTTGTAAGCGACTAAGTTTGCTGATATCCGGGCCCTTAACCTTTAAAAATGAATGTTAATTGGCAAAATATTTTCAACAGTTTTCTTGTAGCTTCGTTTACCAGAAATGGATTTATTAAATTATATATATATAAATAAAATGCATATTAATTTATATCATATCCCATATCTTGACCATGGATTCAAACCAGTATTTATGAAATACATTCCGAACTTTTTGCTTTCAAAGAACATATTTTGCTCCCGGAGATACATTATTCATTATTTTCCATATACATAGATATGTATATGGAAAATAATGAATAATGTATCTCCGGGAGCAAAATATGTTCTTTGAAAGCAAAAAGTTCGGAATGTATTTCATAAATACTGGTTTGAATCCATGGTCAAGATATGGGATATGATATAAATTAATATGCATTTTATTTATATATATGTAATTTAATAAATCCATTTCTGGTAAACGAAGCTACAAGAAAACTGTTTAAAATATTTTGCCAATTAACATTCATTTTTAAAGGTTAAGGGCCCGGATATCAGCAAACTTAGTCGCTTACAACTAAAACTCGATGTTCCTAGCGAATGTCCAGGTTTACTTCTCTGGATCATTTGGATAGTCATTATTGATATATATTGATATATTTATATCTAATAATATTTTAACTATGTTTATGAAGAGGAACAAATTGTCTACCAAACTTTGATTTCAAATCAAAATAAAACTTTTAGCTATATGAGTAAATGATATTCTTTTCAAGCTGGTCATTGAAAGCGTATACCTTTTGAGGGTGAACGTCAAAACCTCAGTTCTTCCTTTCATCTCAAATAAAATATTGAGTTATTTAGTAGGGAAAGCTTTATAATTTAATATGTGCTTTCCTTGCGTAATAGCTTTACTCTATTATTTTGAATGTTTTCTAGAACTAATAAAGTCAAGCATTTTTATAATTTATAGAACCTAACCAAATATTCAAATAAAATATTCAATAACAATTTTATTATTTGTTTTTTAAGAATATATTTTATCAAATGTTACTAAAACATAAGTTAAACTAAGGAAGGATCAGCTCATATTAATCCATAGCTCATAACTAAAATGAAGTAGGCATAACTCATAATAAGATTATAATGACTTATAATTAAATGTAATGAAGTCTTACTTAAACCGGTGTTTTTACTTTCTTGCAGACCTTGTGAATGTGAAACAAATAAAACTTGAGATTTTGGTAAATGTCACCATTTAATTACCCTCTGAATTCAAAACTTTTTTTGCAATTCCGTCTCTTTCTTTGCTGCTGGGATTAAGTATTATTTTCAATGTCTTCTGTCTCTCTGTTGCTGGGACTAAGTATTATTTTCAAAGTCTTCTGTCTCTCTGTTGCTGGGATTAAGTATTATTTTCAATGTCTTCTGTCTCTCTGTTGCTGGGACTAAGTATTATTTTCAATGTCTTCTGTCTCTCTGTTGCTGGGACTAAGTATTATTTTCAATGTCTTCTGTCTCTCTGTTGCTGGGACTAAGTATTATTTTCAATGTCTTCTGTCTCTCTGTTGCTGGGACTAAGTATTATTTTCAATGTCTTCTGTCTCTCCGCTGCTGGAACTAAGTATTATTTTCAATGTCTTCTGTCTCTCTGTTGCTGGGACTAAGTATTATTTTCAAAGTCTTCTGTCTTTCTGTTGCTGGGACTAAGTATTATTTTCAAAGTCTTCTGTCTCTCTGTTGCTGGGACTAAGTATTATTTTCAAAGTCTTCTGTCTCTCTGTTGCTGGGACTAAGTATTATTTTCAATGTCTTCTGTCTCTCTGTTGCTGGGATTAAGTATTATTTTCAATGTCTTCTGTCTCTCTGTTGCTGGGACTAAGTATTATTTTCAATGTCTTCTGTCTCTCTGTTGCTGGGACTAAGTATTATTTTCAATGTCTTCTGTCTCTCTGTTGCTGGGACTAAGTATTATTTTCAATGTCTTCTGTCTCTCTGTTGCTGGGACTAAGTATTATTTTCAATGTCTTCTGTCTCTCTGTTGCTGGGACTAAGTATTATTTTCAATGTCTTCTGTCTCTCCGCTGCTGGAACTAAGTATTATTTTCAATGTCTTCTGTCTCTCTGTTGCTGGGACTAAGTATTATTTTCAAAGTCTTCTGTCTCTCCGCTGCTGGAACTAAGTATTATTTTCAATGTCTTCTGTCTCTCTGTTGCTGGGACTAAGTATTATTTTCAATGTCTTCTGTCTCTCTGTTGCTGGGACTAAGTATTATTTTCAAAGTCTTCGCTCTTTTATTCACTGAGATTAGAGCCAAAACCATTTTACCGATCAGGCTAAAAATTGGTATCTAGAGATTTAATAAAGTTTATCCGGGGGATTCTTGAAACCATCCATAGAGCCCTAAAATTAGAGTAGTTTACTTAATGATAGAAAGAGAATTTTTTGAAATCCCAATCATCTCTTTTGAACTTTTATCTAGGTACTGATTACCATTACAAATAAAATATAATAATTATGTCACATTTCAATTAAAACTACTTTCAAGTTATCCAACTTAGCGGGAATTTCGAATTATATTCATATCTTAGCTTCGAGCAAGTTTTATCCTTAATAATATATTACATTTTCTATTTACATTCTATATGATAGCTTCTCTCATAAAGATACCACATGTACAGTACATATTAACAATAATAAAAAAATATCCATTTATTCTATATAAAACTAAATATTTTGGTAATCAACTCTTTAAAGTTGGCTTTACAAAGCAATATGAGTCAGAGAGCATTACTACCAGCGTATGAATTACTGCAACATTCAAGCAGATTCTGCTATTGATCTTAGGCGAACGTCTTATATAATTCATAATGAAAGTAAGAAGTTTCCCATGATCCTCTGCGGCCTCTGAACTTTATGGAGAACCATCTTCTAACATGACCTAGCTTTTATTTAACAAAGTTGTAGAAATACACCCTTTAGGGATGTTGACTTTTGTTATTTTGAATTACATCAAATTCTCATCACTTAAGAGTTAATTTACTTTTTTAAGGGGAACAAAATACTAACTTGGGGATATTTTAGTTTTCTCTCAATCAATTGGAGGGATAACTATTTTGACTGCTAAAAAAATTAATCAAACTCGAGATTTGGATAAATATTGACGTTTCATGACTCACAGAAATAGTTCTATGGATAGAGATGCCATTTATGTATCTACTATATATCTCAACCTAGAGCCGAAACAATTTCGCCGATAGGGTTAAACATTACTATTCAAGATTATCATAAGGTTCCTTTAAGGAATTTTTAAATTAGATAGCCTACTCTAAAATTAAGGTTAGTTTACTGAAGGGTAAACAGGGATCAAATCAACATCCTCAAAATTGGCTTAAAGGATTTTTATTAAATTTTGTATCAAAGCATTGTTTATCATAAGAAATAAAATTACAGTTCTCATTTCAACATCAAGCTAAGTTTGTGGATTATTAACTTAAACGTAAACACATTATTTTTATTATATCACAACAACTATTTGAGATACGATGTAACTAACCATTGAAAACCTTAGTACAATTAAAAATAAAAATTTTTAAGTTGAAATCTATTTTATAAAAAAATTAGTTTAAGAGCTATAAGCAAATGTATATTTTGCTCATGTTTTTGAGATTAGAATGTGAATGTTATTTTCTTTGGAAGAGAAAGCTATCCCTCTTTCTCAATATCGTTCTTTAACCGTGTATCTAATTTCATTTATGTTTTTGGTGGATTGTTTCTGTAACAATATATATTATTTCGTTTTACAAATCAAACTAGTTTATAGTAAATTATTATATTTTAGGATAAAAGAGAAAGTCTCTTCTGTGCACTGAACCGTTTATTTCTTAAAATAGAACTAATGTTTATTTTTTAAATTAGCGCTTAACCAGTTACCTGAGAAATCCACCATACGATCTTGTAGTCTAGTCTGTGTGCCCACCAATGTGTATCGGGATGCAGCTAGAGTAGTTGTATCCCAAAACAAGTGAGGAGAATCCCACGATACAATCCCATTGCATGGTACCAAGACAATGGAGATAATGCAACGTTCCGAGTGAGTGCGCCTGAAATGCCGCGATTAGTCTATCTGCCAATAATTACAGTCACGCGGGTTACCGGCTCACACTTCATACGGCGCTCCAAACATGTGTCTTGTTCTATTCATAACTAGGTGTATGGGAACGAGCTATATTATATCAGGGTGAGGAATATAGGGAACGCGAGAACCTTGTGTTTTTTTGCAGTTTTTATATAAAAACATTTAATTATCCAAATACATAAAATATATCTCCAGTAGCAACATTTAGTTTAATTTTTTTTTCACATGGCGATATCAACAGTTGTTGAATATCTGTCATGAGCATACCGGCATCATATGAAAAACATTTTAAATGAACAGAAAAAGTTGTCATTAAATTCCAGAACATTCTTGAATGATATTCAACAATTGAGTATATCACCATGTGAATAAAATTAATCTAAACGTTGCAAGTGAAGCAATATTTTATTTGCTTTGGGCAAAGATATTTTGTTGTACAGACTGTAAAAATCACTTGCCTTTTTCACGCCTCCTTGCACCCCACCTTAATTATAACTTCAGTATTCGACTGTTAATGACTGTGCACAGAGATGATTATTAACAAAATATATAAAATATGAGTTTATCCCAGCACAGATTATCAATTTACTATCACTAACATGCAGTCCACTTCACTGGTGAATGATCTAGACTCGTGTTAGACTGGCCTACTGATGACGGAGATATAGGGGTTCAATTACCAGTTGGATCTACTGAAAGTACATTTTAATAAATAGTCTGCCACTTTTATTTTATGAAAATGAGTGTAGAATATCTCTAAGATGATTATTTCTTACTTGTTCCTATTCCACTGGTGTAAATACATATTAATATAACTAGAACAGATAATAATACACGATGATAAAAAAACAAATAAAATTGCTATTTAACACCTTAGCTCAGTCAGTAGCGTTTATCTCTACTAATATAAGGGTTCCAAGCTCAATTCCCGAAATTACAAAAAAAAAATATGGAAAAAGGTGTATGTCCCCTTTCACCATGATGAGTAAATGTCTGGGGACTGGGTGTTGTGATTTGTTGTGTATTTACGATAGTTTATGTCATGTTCTGTTATAGTGGGTCCGTTCAGAAAGTGTATGCTCCACACATAAAATAAGATTATATTGCTAGTGAACTAAGTGAAGGCCTCTATAAGCCATTCCAACCAATCAACGTAGACGAGACATCATATAATATGTAAATCCGTTCTTAATTTATCTTTAGATTTTAAAGAAAACTACAAAACAAACATGTGCTCTTTAAAAATAATACATATTTACACAAAAGTAATATAGAAATATTATATTGGGATATACTCAAAACCAAATCTTTAATTTTGAGACAGTTGTGTACTATTCTATTTAATACAATTCTCTAGGCCACTGTGCTAAAATCAAATTGAACTAGTGGGTTTGTTGATTTTCACATTCTTGGTAAAAATATGAAAATGTTATTTAAAAAAATATCAAATATAGTTTAGCATAGAATTATAAAATAAAAGTTAAAATATGATGATTTAATAATTTAACAAAATTCATTATATTAGATGAACTTTGATTTTTTTAAAGATAATTATTATGATTAACTATAGTTTCATAAAGGCATATTGTTATTGTTTCTATCAAAATGGAATGGAATAAATAATTCAAACAATTTTAAATAAAATAAAGGCTTTATTTAAACACTACATGTAGAATTGTGTTTATCATCTGAGTAGAATATTACTTTGAGTTCACTAAGAGTATCGAATATAGTGTATTAAAGATAACTATCAGAGATAAAACAAATAACGTTTGTCATTTGGGAGAGTGATTAATGGTTATATTTTTACTTATATTTCCTTAATGATCATTGCTTGTCGAAAAGTAGGTATATAATTTCAGTAATGGGTGAATATCATACAATGTTTCAATATTGGGTCATATAACCTCATCATGGATAGATCAGACACGTTCATCTGAATACTTACTTTACTTCTAAAATATATTCAAAATACATTGATCTTTAATAAAAATGTTTATATATACTTTTATTAGCACCTTGTCTTAATACCCATCTGGGTTATGTACTAATAATACTAATTACTTTAGGAACTAGGAGGGCTATTTTAATATGAAGTGTACCTGCACTTTCATGGAGGCAGAATAGAGAACCATTCTAAAGACCCCCCTCATAGCACCGGACCGAAATTCAAGCCTCAATCTCTCAGTCATCGGCAGCCTAGTCTCCTGCAAGAATAACCCCTTATACCATGTGGCCACTGATGCAGGTCTTAAAGGAGCTGCATTAAATGGAACGTAAGGAGGGAGACTCAAAATGACTGAATTCTCTTCACCATGTTTACATTCTGGTTCTTCTCTTTTTCTGTCATTATTAGGTTTAGCCCATACACCGAAACATTTATACCTCGTCCATTCTCTCAAAATAAAACTTAATAGCAAATATCCCTTCAAGGTCTATTATCTATGCTCAGGGACCAACCTCCCTCCACTCTTCCTCTTCTACACTATATGACAAACCTCCCTCCACTCTTCCTCTTCTACACTATATGACAAACTTCCCTCTACTCTTCCTCTTCTACACTATATTACAAAACTCCCTCCACTCTTCCTCTTCTACACTATATGACAAACCTCCCTCCACTCTTCCTCTTCTACACTATATGATAAACCTCCCTCCACTCTTCCTCTTCTACACTATATGACAAACCTCCCTCCACTCTTCCTCTTCTACACTATATGACAAACCTCCCTCCACTCTTCCTCTTCTACACTATATGATAAACCTCCTCCACTCTTCCTCTTCTACACTATATGACAAACCCCCCTCCACTCTTCCTCTTCTACACTATATGATAAACCTCCCTCCACTCTTCCTCTTCTACACTATATGACAAACCTCCCTCAACTCTTCCTCTTCTACACTATATGATAAACCTCCCTCCACTCTTCCTCTTCTACACTATATGATAAACCTCCCTCCACTCTTCCTCTTCTACACTATATGACAAACCTCCCTCCACTCTTCCTCTTCTACACTATATGATAAACCTCCCTCCACTCTTCCTCTTCTACACTATATGATAAACCTCCCTCCACTCTTCCTCTTCTACACTATATGACAAACCTCCCTCCACTCTTCCTCTTCTACACTATATGATAAACCTCCCTCCACTCTTCCTCTTCTACACTATATGATAAACCTCCCTCCACTCTTCCTCTTCTACACTATATGATAAACCTCCCTCTACTCTTCCTCTTCTACACTATATGATAAACCTCCCTCCACTCTTCCTCTTCTACACTATATGACAAACCTCCCTCCACTCTTCCTCTTCTACACTATATGATAAACCTCCCTCCACTCTTCCTCTTCTACACTATATGACAAACCTCCCTCCACTCTTCCTCTTCTACACTATATGATAAACCTCCCTCCACTCTCCTCTTCTACACTATATGACAAACCTCCCTCCACTCTTCTCTTCTACACTATATGATAAACCTCCCTCCACTCTTCCTCTTCTACACTATATGATAAACCTCCCTCCACTCTCCCTCTTCTACACTATATGACAAACCTCCCTCCAATCTTCCTCTTCTACACTATATGACAAACCTCCCTCCACTCTCCCTCTTCTACACTATATGACAAACCTCCCTCCACTCTCCCTCTTCTACACTATATGACAAACCTCCCTCCAATCTCCCTCTTCTACACTATATGACAAACCTCCCTCCACTCTCCCTCTTCTACACTATATGACAAACCTCCCTCCACTCTTCCTCTTCTGCACTATAAGACAAAACTCCCTCCACTCTTCCTCTTCTACACTATATGACAAACCTCCCTCCACTCTTCCTCTTCTACACTATATGACAAACCTCCCTCCACTCTTCCTCTTCTGCACTATAAGACAAAACTCCCTCTACTCTTCCTCTTCTACACTATATGACAAAACTCCCTCCACTCTTCCTCTTCTACACTATATTACAAAACTCCCTCCACTCTTCCTCTTCTACACTATATGACAAAACTCCCTCCACTCTTCCTCTTCTACACTATATGACAAAACTCCCCCCACTCTTCCTCTTCTAAACTATATGACAAACTTCCCTCCACTCTTCTTCTTCTACACTATATGACAAACCTCCCTCCACTCTTCCTCTTCTACACTATATGACAAAACTCCCTCCACTCTTCCTCTTCTACACTATATTACAAAACTCCCTCCACTCTTCCTCTTCTACACTATATGACAAACTTCCCTCTACTCTTCCTCTTCTACACTATATTACAAAACTCCCTCCACTCTTCCTCTTCTACACTATATGACAAACCTCCTTCCACTCTTCCTCTTCTACACTATATTACAAAACTCCCTCCACTCTTCCTCTTCTACACTATATGACAAAACTCCCTCCACTCTTCTTCTTCTACACTATATGACAAACCTCCCTCCACTCTTCCTCTTCTACACTATATGACAAAACTCCCTCCACTCTTCCTCTTCTACACTATATGACAAACTTCCCTCTACTCTTCCTCTTCTACACTATATGACAAAACTCCCTCCACTCTTCCTCTTCTACACTATATTACAAAACTCCCTCCACTCTTCCTCTTCTACACTATATGACAAACCTCCCTCCACTCTTCCTCTTCTACACTATATGATAAACCTCCCTCCACTCTTCCTCTTCTACACTATATGACAAACCTCCCTCCACTCTCCCTCTTCTACACTATATGACAAACCTCCCTCCACTCTTCCTCTTCTACACTATATGACAAACCTCCCTCCACTCTCCCTCTTCTACACTATATGACAAACCTCCCTCCACTCTTCCTCTACTACACTATATGACAAAACTCCCTCCACTCTTCCTCTTCTAAACTATATGACAAACTTCCCTCTACTCTTCCTCTTCTACACTATATGACAAAACTCCCTCCACTCTTCCTCTTCTGCACTATATGAAATGCCTCCTCTTTCTCCACAATCTTCTACACTCCATAACAAACCTTCCTCCACTTTACCTAGTCCCTACTATTAATGAAAAACCTCCCTCCCCCGACATTTCAAAATTACTTTCATTCTTACTCCCTTTTCATACTAAACAATCTAATAAAAACACCTTAGTACACCAAACTGGGATTAAAACCCTGAGCTCCCTGTCATAATAAGTCTCTTTTAGCACGAGAGTGACGCGTTAAGCCTCGCAGCCAGCGACGCAGGTAAATATTTATCGATTTTAAAACGAGAAAAACGTCATAATCAAATTTAGAGTTGGCCCAACATTGTTTTTTTTTAAGTGGTTCGTTTTATTAACAATAGAACTTGATTTTACTTAAATAACTTAATCACTATAAGCTTTACACACATGGCTGAAGAAAGAGGGGTACAGTTTGTCTAGTCTGGGTTACATTATTAACAATGAGGTCGGGACTCAAATTCCGGAATGGTTGTATATGGATGGCTGGTCCCCACTAAGTGATTTCAAATTATTTCTAAATTTCACAAACATTCCTCATCACTTCCACAATATTGTAATTAAATGTGATTAGATTTAATGAAAACTAGAACTTAATGAACACCAAACAGTTAAATAGAATGGAACGCAAATTAAAGCCAGTGGTTTTAAAGTTTTTATCGAGAAACGTTTTTGCTCAAAATAAAATTAAATAAGGTTGCTTCAGTAGAAACATTTATATTGATTTTCTACGTACCTCAACGGTTCTTGAAGGTCAGCCTCTTGGTTTAGGTGTCAGCATTCCTGGATACTAATATAGAGGTCTCAGTTTCGATTACCGATGGTACCATTGATAATTTTTCCTGAGCGAAATCGTTATAATCGTTCCCAGGGTCTAGTTAATTAGTCTTAACATAGGTTTAAGGCCCTTGGCCTTGTCGAGTGCAAGTCTAAAACCTATTTTGTAGGATGTTAGGTTGGGAGGGTGAAAGGCGTGGTATGGCTTCACAACCGACCAAAGTATCCTTCCGCGCTAACAAGAACAGATGGATCATGGAAATCGTAAATGGTGCTAACTACCAGACAGGTCTTGTGGAAATATCAGTTTTCTCGAGAACGAGAGAAATTTGTATGTTAATATTATCAACACCCCTTTAAAGATAATGTATCAATATCTATTAATTGTTACATTTTCTTATTTTTTGTGATGAAGCCAGCAGTTTTCTATTGAATATTGTCAATTTTATATATATTTGGTCACTGGTAAAATTATAGAGTTGACGTGTATATAAAAAGTATAATTCAATCAATATGCTTATATTCTTGAACAAACCGTTTCCAAAAAGAAAATTGAAAAAAAAAAATCTTGAAGATAACTGTTTGTTCCCATGAATTTATATTCCCACGCCAATTGAAAAGGGTAAGTTACCTTATTCCCTCTAATGGTACACAAAGTAATAATCATCTCATGGGTGCAAGGTAACCACACCTACATGGAGTCTCACCCTCAGAAAATGGTTACATATTCGCCACTGCCAGTAGAAGACCAGGATTATCTAGCTGAAAAACCTTGATGGCATATGCTAAAAAAACGTTATCGATATTGTTTATGGGTATCATTTCAAGGTTTTAAATAAATAAATATTTCATCAAATTCCAAGATGTCTACAAAATTATTCAATAATAGGTCGAAAATAAACAACAATATTTAATTTATTGTGACTGAAATGTTTTTATAACACGTTTAAATATATGGACATAAGTTCACCATCTCTTCCATCCCATTATTAGCAATTTATTATAATCTAGATTTATAAATATCTGCAACTGTTCTGTCCTAACAGGCTATTTTTGTTTTCTTATAGCAGCGAATATAAAAATGCGCTTTCTAAAGGTAGTAAATGTTTATTTCAACAGGCAGAACAAAAGGTTACCCTTCTAAAGTACAGAAATAATAGTGTTGACTCTGTATATATATATATAAGCTGTACCTAAAACTTTTTTCATCCGAATTAACTTCTCGCGCCTAGAAGTAACATTTCGATTTTTCTTCGCAACATGAACAAAATAAAAAATAAATACCCTTCCTGAGTCTAATACAAAGGAAACGGGGGGATAAAAAGAAAGAGAATAGAAAGAGAAGGAGTAAGGAAATGACAATCTGGCGTATCTTGAAACGATGGAATCGTTGGGGGTAGGGGGAGGGGTTTGTGAGGGTTTGGAGGGTGAGAGTTGATACGTTGGCTAAGGGGTTGGGTTGGTTGTATGAGGTGGGTAGGAGTGTAGACGCAGACGCTGGCTGTTGGAGTGAGGATGTAAGGGTTGGGGCGAGGGGGGGGGGGGGTCTATCAGATGGCAGCGTCGCCTCGTGTGTGCGTCTCGCTGAGTCTTGATGAATGCCAGCGCGGACATCTGGCCTAGAGATCAATCATCGTGAGAAATCGAGCAGTGACTGTAAGTAGAGTAAATACGGGTTAGGCAACACAATATCCCTCTATAGGACGACCCAGGGAACGCACATACTTTCGTCTTGAACATTATGATCAAAAAAGGTGTAACTATGACGCCAGACGTCAAGTCTCGTTGGTTGACTATTCCACTACACTCAAATCTTGATGAAAAAGGCTATTTAGGAAATAAAAATATATATTTTTCCATCATATATTGTATATGTGGTGTATAATAACCTGTATAAATATATATTTCCCTAAGGAAACTGTTGGTATTGGCTAAATCGTAGGATGATGGGAAATGACTCATTTGAAAGATTTAAAGCTACAATAAAAGCTATCCTATAGTTTGCGCTCAACTTCTTAAGCATCTCTTCTAAGCTCGCCCCTGTATAAAACATGAAGTCAAGGTCACTCTTCTCTCTGTCAGGTCATAGGCAGTGAAGTTAATCCCTCCTAAACATTCTTTCATCACCCCCTCCCTCCTCTTCCAAGCCACCTTCTCCACCTGTAGTCATTTAATGTCCAAGGAGGAACATGGTGGACAAAATGTCATCAATACAGAATTCAAATTATTTTTAGCGTGATTATCTTCAACAAACGTTGCAAAAATATACTGGCTATAATATAATGTATTATTGTTTTATACGTATTGACATGATCTATCAACAATATTAAATATGCAGATCACCTGTCAGTACGTATGAAGACGTTAAAATAGGTTTATTTATTGACTAATTTTAGTTGGTGGATCAAGAACATATGTAACTCACTGTCGCTATGCGGTAGTCTTTTACTAAGCCTTTCTTTTTATTTTCATGTCAACAACCCGAATGTTCATTGGATGTGATTTCTATCAATCTGGAGATAGGTACACACTCATCCCGTTTACTGGTTAGTGCTGCCTGCACCATCTGGTAGAAATCCCTTGTATTAAGGGAGTTTTGAAAGTGTAGGTATTTTCACATACCTTTCAGGGTTATTCTACATCCCACAATTGACATGGGGCTGACGTTCTTACTTCCCCTTCCAAGGAATATTTTCTACGGTAATTTATTTATAAATAAAAATCCTTTGACCTCAGCTAGTTTTGAATCCACACGCATCGGATGCTGATGCGAGCACTCTAATCCTGGGCCAAATGTGTTATGTTAGACCTAATGTATACAGAGTTCAGATTAGCTTGCTTGAGCCTTCATCGTAGCGTTTCTGGCGATATTTTCAGAGCTGAATGAAACGTTTTGCACTACCTCAAATTAGGGTCGAATATCTGATAAAGTTAATATTAAGGAATCAAACATATGTCCATTTCTAAGCCTTTATGTTGTAAAATATCCACATTGTTGTTGGACTCACTGAACAATTAAAGAGCCCCTCCATAATTTAATTTGCCCAAAGATGGATATCATATAAATATCTAAATTTGTTTGACTCACGTTGTCGGGTAAGATGATTGAATGTCATTCATACACATCGTATATGGTGGAGGCTGGAGTTCCATTCCCACCCCTGTTTACTAAAGATTTATTTTCTAAACTATTTCTCAAATTTTCCTAAAACATATGCAGGTACTTTTTTTACTGAGTTAAACCTTACTACCCGCTTAGTGTATTTAAATGTGGCTCACTCCAGTGGTTACATGGTCCAAGGCGTCACTCTTGCAATAAACTGGACTGCCGATGACAGGGAGATCGGTGTTCAAATCCCAAGTGGATGTACTAAAGTTTGTTTTCCAAAATGGTTTTCCACTCATTCTCTATGTAAATGCTGGTACACTTTCTCAAAATTCAACATTACTCATCCCTAACTCATTAGCGTGATTAGTACCATTGTGTACAAACTGAACTGGTAGTGAGACGCAATTCAAATAAACATTTATTTGAAACATAGTAAAAGCTATTAATGGCTTTGTTACTTGCTGGAATATACTAACTAGCTTTATAGACAACTGTTTGTTATTGTTACCTACATTTACCATGTTATTAGTATTATTACAATTATTATTATTCCCGCCTCGGTGGCGTAGTTGTCTAACGCGCTGGTCGTGTTGAGTTCGACTGCTGAGGACGGGGGGATCGAGGTTCGAATCTCTGTCAGGTGAACTGGGGGCGGGGGTTCCTAAATGGTTTTCCACTCTCCCTCCACGCTAATGTGGGTCCACTTCCTCTGATTCAACCTTCCTAATTCCTAATCCATTAGCGTAATTAGTACTTAAAGCGTATATCCCGAACGGGTAGTAAGATACGGTTCTAAATAATAATAATTATTATTATTACTACTATCATTTTTGATATTTACGTACAGTTTCTAAACCAGTGGATTATTTAATCACACGATTCATAATCTTACTCAATTCTATACTAGACACAACATTCTTCCCCCAATCAATTCATCCCTGTGAGATGGGAAATTCAAATTTCAGATATTATAAATGTTTGGCTCATGTCAGGAATAGAAACTAGGATTCTTATCTCAGTAGACAGACACACTAACAACCAAGATAGGGTGTCTGATATACTGTACATTCCTTGAAGAATCCACATGTAAATGAGAGCGACTAATTTTGATTCCAGTAGTATCCATATAGCTGTTGGTTATTTGTATTAGTTGCCTCTCTTTACAGCAGGTGGTGTCTGTGTGCACAGCAAACATTACTCCCTTCAATAAATAAAGGCTATGTACTATACCTTACATCATGCTTAGAATTATGTTATGTTCTTATTTTTACTACAGTCTTAACCTTTTCCTCTGGATTTCAAGTTGAAATATCTCGTATATTTTTTATTTTGTTTGAAGATTATATTTATTCTTTCTTGATAACTTGGAGAGAAAAGTATCGTGATCGTTATAAAAAATAGATCTCAAGATTTAGATAAATGTCGACTTTCATGACCTTCGTTTATGCACTATGGTGGAGTGTTTATGCAAAAAGTATGCTATTTCGCTTCATACATCTCGAAAATGTTTAGTAAATTTGTTTATTTCAATCGAAAAATCAGAGAAATTGTGTTTGGAAGACCGTACCATTTATTGGCTCTGGTAACCGAGTTCGTCAGAAAGCAAATGAATAATATCTTCAATAGTACATTCCACTAATAAAGAACATTCATTATTCACACGATTTAAGAAGTCAGTCTCGCAATTAATGTCCACTTTTAAAATAAAATAAACCCTAGGGACTTTATCTCTTTTATAGGATTTTAAATTAAATTCCCTTGAGATCAACTATTAATATTAAAATTATTTGAAGGTCCATCATATTGAAACGTATAGACGTATTAAAAAACTATTTATGTCACTCGTCTTCGGTTTAAAGAACTTCCCTGCAATTTTATTTTTTTAAACTACTAAATGAGTTTTACACTTATTGTGGGACAAATAAACGGAAAGACCGACGAAGTTACAAAAAGGTCAAAGTTTGATAATAACATTGCTGCGCTCAGTCAATAACTTACACTGATGTGAGAATGTATATGTTGCATGTCTATGATAAAGTACCTGGTGTCTTACAAATGGTTTGAGGTCTATGAAAATTATCTTGAACTTCAGAATAGCACAACTATCACAAAACAGCTAAATGGTTTCCGGGCCTAACAATAAACCCTGTTATATGATAAAGTAGAAATGTGGCCTTTTTTGTTTCCCGCTTGTGTAGAATGACTATACAAGTACAATTCCTGGTAAAATGGTAATCAGAGACAGTGGAGATTAATTATAGATGATAATCTCCAGTCTTAAGCTTTTGTTTAAATAATAATAATACTTAGCACCACGTCTTACTACCCGTTCGGGTTATACGCTTTAAGTACTAATTACTCTAATGGATTAGGAATTGGGAAGGTTGAATTAGAGGAAGTGAACCCGCATTTGCGTGGAGGGAGAGTGGAAAACCATTCAGGAAACCTCCCCCCCCCCCCCCCCCCAGTTCACCCGACCGAGATTCGAACCTCGATCTCCCCTACCTCAGCGGTCGGGCTCAACACGACAAGCGCGTTAGACAACTACGCCACCGAGGCGGGTTTTTGTTTAAAAAAGATATTGTTTTATATATATATTATTTAAGCAATAACATTATCTAACTAAAGGATTTTCCTGAAAACTTAAGAATTATTTTACTTTGATTTATAATAATATTAAATATGTTTTAATATAACATGCATACTGAATTTATTTGTATTAAAATATAACATATATATATATTATATTTATTTGATGTATTTAGCGAGCAATTTCTTAACCGACCTATTATAACAGCACACGAGAATTTATTTGAGCGAGAACCAAAGGCCCTACCAAATGGGCCAGCAAAAGTTATTTTCACATACCTTCCAGGGCTTTTTAACACGCCAAAATCTGTATATTTCTGACAGCTATACCTTTCCTCCGAGGGAATCTGTGCTAACATTTTTTTATCGTTCAATAAAAAGACGTCCACCACGAATAGGTTCGAACCCACGAGAATCGGGCCTTTAGGCGAGCACATCGCCACAAGACCACCAAGGATGACAAAGTTTATATGAATAACTCAGTATTAACTCTTATATAATATTATTAAATAGTTTTATTGAATATTTAATACAACTTCTAAACATTTAAAAAATATATTTACTAACTTTAACACCTACCAATTGCTAAATAAATGTTACAAATTTTTAAAGATACATTACCATATTTTGGCTGATAAATCTTATGGGTACAGTTTGATAAATATCTTATTTATATCAATTTAACAAATATTTTACATATGTTAATCTTTTGATAAGTTATATTGTATTGGCACTAGTGCTTATTCTCTATATCTTCGATTGTTTCCTTATACAATGTTTCAGATGTGAAGTTTATACATTGCTTACAGGTGCAACTAACGGACCATAGGATATCTTTGTAGACATTTAGATATCCTGTTTTGTTTAACAAGTGGTTTGTTATTTAAATATTTTGTTCAACTTATTAATTATTTGAAAAGATAAAAGATATCTCTAAAATATTTAAACCCTAAGTTCTATTTAGTAATAATTTTAAAAGATTAGGAAAGTTTGGAATTAACTGACATCCAAGGACGTTTCAAACTATATATATATCACAACGCATCACATAGATCCTAAATATTAAATCTAGACGAAGTGAGTCAGCATTTACATTGAGGTTAAGTAAAATAATATTTATAAAAAACATTCATAGTTCAGCCGACCGGGATATGAACGCCAATCTCAGTAAAGTAAGTTCTGTTGCGATAGTAATGCCTTAAACTATTCGAGCATTGAGGTAATTTCATTTATTTTCTGAGATCAATTAAATCTTTTGTGGCCTTACACAAAAATTCAATTCTATTTTAACAGGGTCACTACCATAATGTTTCGAAATAATTAAAGAACGAGTGATTTTTAAACTTTTAAAATGCCATTCTCTTAAGAATTTCGATAGTGTGGGGATATTTCCACTCAAGTAGTGGGCAATCTTAAGTGCGTAAGTGAATTATTGAAATGAAACAAACTTTTCTATGTGGACTTCCTACAAACTTTCTTAATTGAGAAATGTTTTGGGTATGAATGTATAGTTATGTGTATATGTATATTTATTTATGTATAAATATATTTCTAAACTAATTTAAGAGAGTACACATGACGTTTGGTTTTGTTTGAATCCTTAAGAAAGTCAAAATGAAATTCTCAATGCTCTTTACGTAATGGTAAAACTTTATAGTATAGGCTTACTCTCTCTAAGATGTTTGATGAAACATTTCCTTAATAACTCTGCTCTTTTATGCTCGTTTATTCATAAATAGAAATGTATGTAGATGGGGATTTATTAAATAGTTGCTTCTTAGTGAGATGTTTCACATCAGCAGCAGGAATAAAACAAATACAATATCAAAACATACAGATACATAAAAATACATTCCTTTGTCATATATATATATATTATATATATATATATATATATATATATATATAATATGTGTTTTGCTACTCATTAATATCAACTCGACTAATACGACATTAAAAATAACCTAGTAAAAATAAAAGAACATACACCCTTATTTGTACATAGTAATGAAATATATATCATTATTTTATATTTTGTTTACCAAACTATTATTAAGTAGTTTTTCTATCTTGACGCTAAATGAGAGGCTAAGATATCTGATTGAACAAAAAATAAGAAAATATATTGAAAGAAATATATTTTCACTCAAATAGTACTGCCCAATCCTCACTAAATTATATGAAACAAGCTTACAACATGAACAGAAGTTTCTTTTATTTTGTGAACAGAAATATATAAAGAAAAGTTAAGCAAACGTAATTTAAAAAAATAAATGACCACGGATAAAAATTAAATAAAGGCCTTTGGAAAACCAAATTATTAATTAAAAACTGAGAGCAAATACAATGTTTCTTTAGAAGTTGGTTTGTAAGATTAAGCTACTACGATGTTGGAAGTGAATTTCAATAGGATTTATTTTGATAATCGATATTTATTTTATTATTTAGCACCGCGTCTTACTACCCTTTCGGTTTATACGCTCTGATAATAGATTGACTAGAATATATTTGTGTCAATTCTTATTGATATGTCTCCTGTAGAGAGCTATCCCATATATTATTATTATTATTAGCACCGCGTCTTACTACCCGTTTGGGTTATACTCACGCTAATGTGTAATAAGTAGGGTGATTGTGAGATGAAATGGAGGACCTACAGTTTCACGTGGGATCCGAATCATGGTGGAGTCTTGGCATTCCCCACCTTCACAAGTTGTGATTAATACACGTCTTGTTAGAGGTGAAGGAAGGGTTTGGCAATCATATAAATCGGTGCCGGGACCGAGGATTGAACCCCGGATCCCCAGAATTAAAGTCCGACACTTTACCCTTAGACCACCAGGTCACATACCCCCCCTTATATTCGTCAACTCTAAGCAGTATCAGTGTTACCTTGTACGGATTACATTATAGCCCTATCTTTTAGGATATACCATAGTGGAATAATCCAATGTAAGCTTGTTATCTTAAAGGGAACTAATAGTACATTAAGACCAAAGGACCACTGCACAGAGCAAACTCATTTTACGTTTCACCAAAGCTTAGTATTTAGGAGCATGACACGAATGAGATACAGAATTAACTTTATTTTAAGTAAACATTCAACCACGTTCCAGGTTTGTGATAAAATGGAACACAAATAATATCACACTCTACATTATTTTCATAGTAACTTCAGGAAATCCTGTATAAGATCGTTTAAACAGCATAAGTAATTCTAAGGAATTTAGTCATAATATACAGAATGTTCGGGAATTCATAGCCCTAGCTGCACATACAGCTTGTTTGAACCAAAAGTAACACAAACGAAACTTTGAACAAAATTTAATGGGACTATCATAGTTTTCCGGATGTAAGAGTATAGGGATTTAGTACTATTCTTTGTCCAAACAAATTACATGTGTGGTTTGGGCTATGAATTTCCAAACATTCTGTATATTTGGGGATAGTTGCATCCATTCTCTTCTAGTCAATATTATGTATGCCTTATTGCTCTTTTTTACTTTATAATGTATAAAAAGTGTTTAATATTATGTCGTAACATTTATTCGCTACTAGATCTGAGCTAGTTTTAAATCATAAGGCTGCTCGTACCACATTTTAATTACTATTCAAATTTAATTTGTTATGTGAAAAACCTATGCTCTATGAAATAAACTGTTCATTGTTATAAAAAAAATTAGATTCTTAGGAAACTTCTAAAATAATTTGATTGGATGACATGTGGAAAGCCACGCTGAATGCAACCAGCTGAAAATCAAAATTTTATTTTCTTATCAACCACAAACCAGATATACCCCATATACTGATGGTTATAAACAAAACTATATCTAATTTCATGTATTCATATGTCCAGCCATTTTATACTCAGCTGATAGATATTAACAATACTTATTAATGACTTTGAACCAAAGTTTCCAATAAAAATCTTGTGCTAGTTGTCAGCTACCGCTGTATGGATTCAGTAAACAAGCACACGTAAATGCGGGTACATATCCTAGGATATTGAGAAGTGGGGGAGAGAGAAATAAAATGACAATAAACAATCACACAAACTTTCTCAAATAATGTTTTAAGTTAAGAAAAACAAATTAAAATTAATTGTTTATAAATTACTTTTAAATGATTTATATTTGTAAGATTAAAATATATCATTTATCTTGTAAAACTATTACAGATAACCATTTTAAATACAATATTAAAGGTCATTTATAAAATATTTCAAATTTTCTAAAAATGTTCATGAGATATTTACGGTACCGTTATTATGTTTATATATATATATATATATATATTTAAATATCAACAAACAGTATTTATTATCATATACAATATTCTCCAAAAACTAATTTTGAACAAAATCATTAGAGCTATGTTTCAAAAATTTCATTTGTTCTCAAAATAAATCATCATAAAACTACTATTAAATGATTTGTTTAAGAAAAACCGTAGAATTATCAATAATATATCATATAAAACCTAACAGATACCCATTTTGAGCCAAACACCAGAGCTATTACAAAAAATAATAATATACGATTAAATTATTTTCCCCCAAGAGCATGTATGCAGTTTTTTTTGTCATTTTAGACATATCATAGAGACATTTTTCAAACAAAATCGTTAGATCCATTTCCAAAAAATGTGTAACTCAAATAGATCACTCATCAGTAAGCTAACTCTAATTTATGGCTGGGGTCAAAATACAAATTCCATCAAACTGTTTCAGACGTGTGTAAAGCGACAGACAGACAGACAGACATAGGGACAGACAGACAGAGGGATAGACAGACAGACAAACATGGGGACAGACAGACAGACAAACAGAAAGACTTAAGAACAGGTGATTTGTAAAATAATTCCATGTAGTTGGGCACACACAAAACGTAAAGATTGATCCTAATCTCGAGGTCATACCTTTTCACGATTACAATACTTTCTCTTGATGTGAAAAAGTAAAAAAGGATGGAAAGACAAGCACTAAGATTATGCAAATGATCATTAGGTTTCAGATGAAGATGCTGGGGAAGGAGATGATGATGATGATTAAGAGGAGGAAATAAGAAGAAAGTATAAAACAAGCCCGGTGAAGGGTTGTGGCAGTAGTTAAGCTGCAAGAGAGAGAGAGAGAAGTTGGTTTGGGAAAGAGCTGGGCTGGGTTGGTTCGCGGAGGTGAGGGATGGAAGGAGGATATTGCAGTACAGGAAGCTTGGGGCAGCTGAACCCCGAGCAGCCAATTAACCCCTTCTCTGGACCCAGGGGCCTAGGGGAACTCATCACCCCCTCCTCTCTCGTCTACACCACTTCCATATCTCCGGAGTAAACAAGAACTCAACACATTACATTTCTCGCTGGTATGAACGTAGGTTCTAGAACACTGATCTCAAGCTCTATTATTTGAAAGGCCGGATTCACAAACTCGGGGTGGGTTGCGGGCCACAGCCTAGTAGACATGGTTTATTGACTGTGGGTTATACTTTTATTATCTAGAGCATCTTACTACATGCCCGGACTATGCACATTTATGTCATGCTAGTGAGTGAGAGATTATAGGGATTCTAACCACATTTTAATAAAGGATGTATAAAACACTATATAGGGAAAACTGTCCTCTTTAATTCACCCAGCTGGGATTCGATTCCTGACCTCTCAGACACTGGCAATCAAGAACAAAACAACCTGACGTTTACTACACGTGCCAACCGATGTAGATATAAACTATTAATATCATGCTATTTATTAAAAATGATGTCTACACTGTACTTTCAAATATTTAATAATGTATATTTTCCCAGATGTTTATGGAAATTAACGAAATACTTAAAGCCGTATTTATTAAATAAGGGGGGAAACAATCCCACAATCTAGTATTTAAAGTGATGAAAAAATACATCACAGTTTGAAATAGTGTTTTTTATTATTCAAACTTATGAATACACATAAATTCAACTATAGTTTCTTGTGTCCGTATCTGTCTATAGGCTGGATAGTTCTATAAAAGTATTTCAGACAACCGGGATGGTCAGATATATCTCGCGGGCTGGATGCGGCTCACTAGTTTGTGACCCCTCCCCTAAAACTAGCAGCGGGCAAGATAGAAATACCCCAAGGACCTTTTCTGGCAGATAAACGTCATGCGTCGAGTCTTGTGATCTGCAAATATAAATTTGCAAAGAGATTATCAACCTAAAAAATAACAATAATAAAATAGAAGAATGTTATCATGTTGACATAAAATATAGTGTTTCCTAAAAGGCTAAATATTGATGGTTAATATTATTTTAACAAGAAGGGCCTTTTAAAATAGAAACTTTTTGTGTGACAAGAGTTGATAACCTTTTAATATTTTATATATATAGTTTTATATTTATTGATAATACCCAGTTGTATATCACAGATCAGTGTAGGCCTAATAGAGTGAGAATTGGTGAATTGAATGATGTAATTAACTAGAGGGGTCACAACATATTTTTTATTGATATTTGTATTTTCCTTCTTCACTGTTTGTTGACATAACGCCAGAAATCTCCACCCAGTAACTTTATACTCACACTTGGATTTGGACCTTTATAATTTTCGCCAGTACTATTCCAGAGACTTAAATCTAAAAGGTGGTTTTATTTTTAATTTTTAGTTTTTAAATTAACTTTGTCAAATATAGACTCAACATAACTCAACATTTTGTCAAAAACGAGGCTTTTATTTTCAAAATAATATAACGAAACCAGTTTTATTATCTAAACTATGTACTTTGTTTGAAAGGGTCATTACACAGCCGTATATGAACAACACTTACCTGAACCGACTACACTAATTATCTACATTTAACGCTGCACCTTATTTTAACCGATCAGGGTGAACTTGTTAAGTTACCTTGGAGAGTAAATGAAGTGTATCCAAGGGATGTTAACACCAGAAACATTATCAAATGAGTTACAATAAAAGATATATCAGCAAACACAATCTCTTCTCAAACTCACATTTAGAACACAGCGCTAGGGGTGCCTAAAGCCCACCACCCACTAACCCAAACACTTCATTACTTAGTATGTTACAGCCCCAACTTTGGACAACCTACATCTGTCCAGGTCTTTTATCCAGAACAGTGGCTATATTTGTGAGTCACGGCTACAGCTACATCTAAATATTGCATTCTTTAAATTGAAATATTATGGCTGCATTATCTGATAGATTATGATATTAATTGATCACTCATATATAGCCCACGATTTACTCACGTCCATCACAGACTCTGCCTTAAAATATTACTGTAGAATAGCCCTGGACAAGGGATAACTCCTGGACAGCTAAGTGGTTAAAACGTACTAAGCCAAAGGTCCAGAGTTTTATTCCCATGTTCATGTGTCATTTTTAAATTATAAGTAGGTTCAAACGTCGTGGTGATATCTTTCAGTGCAGACAGAGTTTATGTACAGTAAGTAAGTAATATAAAAGTTCATTCTAGCGTGATGATGTTCATAGTGGACTGAAGAAGAAACAATGGACTTTTGCCTTCGATGAACCGGAATCAATATCTAATTACTAACATCCGGACAGAGTAGCTGTGCTAGTATGTGCATTGATAGTTCTGTGAACGGAACAATGGCTCGAACTTACAGATACATTGGGAAAAAAAAGATTAAAACCATCTTCGACTAGATGTATTTTAAAATAGGAATTTTCTCTTTCAATTAGAAACTGTGCACTCACATTTATCTTAGAGGAAATATACAATCAGCCCCTCTTATCTATAGACATGCGCACTCGACGTCACGTCTCTCTCGCCTGGTTTCCTTATGATGGCAAGGATCTGGTTCGAATCCCGAGAATGTTTACTAAACATGTTTTTCTTCAATTGTTTCCCAGTTTTCCTTTATTAAAATTAAGGTATGTTTTGAATAAAATAAACCTCCCTTATCAGAACACCCACAGCTTAATTAAATATGGTTATTTCAAACGGGAACTAAAATAAATATAAAGAGGATTAAGAATTTGAAAAATAGATGTAAAGAAACCATTGTTAATATCATACA
Source organism: Timema cristinae (assembly GCA_039000515.1). NCBI lineage: Eukaryota > Metazoa > Arthropoda > Insecta > Phasmatodea > Timematidae > Timema > Timema cristinae. The sequence goes on from JBCFYV010011135.1 coordinate 6,855,269, forward strand.
CAATGTTGTGCAAGTAAAGAATGTTTTAGTAACTTAACTAAACAAAATAAGATATAATATCACATTATTTTAGAGCACTTGTATTTATTAAAAACTTGTTAACCTCTCCTGTGGTCACATGGTCTAGGGCTTAATACTCTCACTATACTAGGCTGCAGCTGACGTGGAGGTCAGTATTCGAATCCCGGTCAAATGTACTGAGGGTTGTTTCACTAAAATGGTTTTCCAATCTCCCTCCATGCAAAAACGGACACTCTTTCACTAGATTAGACATTACTTATACATAACCCATAAGAGTTTTTAGTAAATAATTCGTATAATATAAACGGGTAATAAGATATGGGAATAATTAAAATGTTAAGCACAAATTGTTATATAATTTCGGTTCTTTAACTCAGCTAAATATGTTCACATAAGCTGGTCAAGGGGGGAGAAGGTAAAAATGTATACAAAATCTACCCACATTCATGGTGAAGAAAAGTAGTAAGCCACTCGAGAAGACCAGACCTGGATTCAAGCTCTAAACACCCCTTGATACAAGTAAAGACCAAACTAAACGAGACAGATGCTTTGAACAAGTATATTAAAGTAATATATCAAATAATTCTCCAGTAGAAACCTAGAGTTTAATTTTCTACATATTTTGATATCAACAGTTGTTGAATATCAATTATGACTATACCAGCATTAGATGACCAACTCTTTAAAAGAAGAGAAAAAGTTGTCACTAAATTCCAGGACACCTTTTACAGATATTGAACAGCTTTTGACATCACCATGTGTAGAAAATTAAAATCAATGTTTCCACTAGATTATTATTATTATTATTATTATTATTTATTTTGGTCAAAATTATCGATCTATAAAAACTTCAAAAACACTTGCCTTTTCTCGTGTTACTTACATCCCCGCAAGTTTTACCATATATATGGCTTCACGGGAAGACAGAATGGACTATAAATGATCATAGAGAATTTCAAAGTAAAGAATACTTTTCAAAGGGAAGAACCATTGAACAATGCGGTGGTAAATTAACACCGGGAGAATGTAGAACATTTAAAATATTGGGTAAGTGTAATTGCGAGACACGCACAGTGTAAAAGAAAGTTAAAATTAAAAATTAGCAATGACCAAGGCTGCTTTCTACAAGAATAGAACACAAGATGAACCTGTAAGTGAGTAAGAAACTGGTGTAGTGCTATATATGGAGTGGAGACATATGCCCTAAAGTGAATGAAGAAGAAAGATCTGTAAATCTTAGGGATGTGGTGCAGATTAAGAGTAGCGAGATGAAAGTGAACAGATTGGATGGTTGTTGAAGAAGTTATAAGAAGAGTAAGTGACAAGAGATCCATTCTACTGGGGATTCTATTAAAAAAGCAACTGGATGAGTCATATTATGAAAATAATGTAGAATGCAAGGCGGAATGGAAATGAGGACCCGGACGACCATGAACTCAACTGAATGATGACCTAAGTCAAGGCAAGAAGATGAAGTCTCGTTGTATAAAACACTAAGCTGCTGATAGGATATGTAGAGGACTCAATTTGGAGCGGATAGGTCGAAAGATGGAAGACTTTATAGTAATAATAATAATAATAACTTGATTATATACTGTATTTATTGGAATTTAATAATAACTACAAATTAATGATTCATTCAGATAATTATTATAAACTCAAAAAGTGTCCTAATGTTTTAATCAAATGTTTATTTTTTCTGGCCTACATTCAATGGGGGAGTTTGGTACTTGAAACCAATTTGAGCTTTCCGAGGATGGTATTTCCTTAATGATCTACCATTTCACCTTCACGTAGATGTGGGTAAATATTCACCATTTCTACCTCCTATTTTTCTTCGAAGTTAGAATAATTAAATATGGCTAGATCATATAGCTAGAAATTAAATTTTAAAATATAATACTTATAAAAGTTTAGATTATAACTAAATAAAGGAAACTTTTGAATTTAAATGTATTGACAAATTTACTATTAAAATGTTTAATAAAAATATTAAAAACCATATATACCATGTATTATTACAATATTAATGTAGAACTTAGAAACTACAATATTAATATAAGCAAGTTGTCCTGGCTGAAAAATCCACCTTCTTCAAAGTACGGATTTTTAAATTGAACATAAATCAATTTCTTAAAAAGTATGTATATTTTTAAATATTGTAATGTAAATATAAATATAATAAAACTATCATGAATTTTTAAAACATACTTTTATGATAAATTACTTACTTTAGTGAAGAGGGTTAATTAATAGGTTACATGAGTTATATTTTAATTAGATAATTTTTAGATAAGCAAACTAGAGAACTTTTTATAGCCAACGTTGTTTCTGAGAAACAATCGTTCTGTACACACACTATTTTTTCTTCAGCTAGAAATATTTTTACGCGTTAAATATTAATGGACTCGACTGCATGCAACGTATAGCTGCCCATGTGCAAAGAACAATCTAGGCAATCATATCCCAACTTTTGTAAAAAAAAGGAAAAAGGAGTTGGCCTTGACTCTTATTAAGGGTAATGGCAAAAGCAATCCGGGTTGCCCCTGTTGCCCCAACCTCCCCACTTGCCAATAGTGACATTGACAAGCATTGGGAAGTTTTGGCTGATTTGATATGCGAGTTACAGGTTTTTTTCACAGACCCTTATCCTCGTTGCATGAACTTAATATTAAATGACTTGGTACCTATGATTTAATTGTACAAAGTACACGGTTTGAGTTGGTTTGTAGCCCGACACAAGATATCCACCTTGGCAGAAGCGCCAAGCTAGGTCACCTGTGAAAGGGTTGTATTGCTTTGTGAGTTACAGGCAGCATACGCTAGCCCTTATCCTCATGGAATGAGGGTGAAAAATATGAATTTGTGAAAATATATATCTAGTGAAAGATGGGGTTGATTGATTGTGAGTTTGTGATGATTATTTGAAAAGGAAACGCATGTTTGATTAGTCAAAATATACACTTGATGAAGGATGAAAATTGAATGTGAAGGTGTGGATGATATTACTCCTTCCTCTTATCCCTCTCTACTCCAGCCTTGGGCGTTTGTATGGTCTTTGGTCGTGGGGATTGTAGTTACCAAGTGCACGTATCAATGGATTTTTGTGTGCTACACTTTGTGTGTAGAATTTTTCCCTTCTTTCTTTGAATAACACATCGAGTGGTTTGCTCTTGGTTTATATCATGGAGGTGGTCTATTCTTGTTCTAATGTCTGTTCCGGTTATGAGCCTTAGTATCTTGTTCTGCACTGTTTGTAGCTTCTTGATGTGTGTTTTGGCTGCGTATCCCCAACCTACGCAGCCGTAGAGGATGATGGGCTGGATAATACATTTGTAAATGGTTATCTTGGATTGCTGACTCAGTTGACGCCCTTTGAAGAGAGGATAAAGCTGTATGAAAAGCGCGGTTGCAGTTTTCTTTGTTCTGTCAATATGTTTCGCCCAGGTGAGCTTCATATCTATGGTTATTCCAAGATATTTTGCTTCGTTTTCGAATAGTATGTCCTCTTGAAAAGTAGTGAAGTTCTCTGGTGGTAATTGTCTCCTTTTAGCCACTACCATAGCTGTGGACTTTGCAGTGTTGACTTTCACTCGCCATTTTGTGAGCCAGGTCTCTAGTGTTGTTAGGTATCGTTGTAGTGCTAGTGTCGCGTAGTATATATTCCGGTCTCTTGTATAAATTAGTGTATCGTCCGCGAATAATCTCACTGTCATTTTAGGGTGTGTTGGTATATCAGAAACATAAAGATTGAAAAGGTAGGGAGCCAAGACCGACCCTTGTGGTACCCCTGATTTTACTTTCACCCTCTCGGAAAGTGAGCCCCCAATAGCGACCTGAAACTCTCTGTCATCCAAGAAGCTTTTAATGAGTATTATGTCTCTTGGTGGGAAGTCGTATTGTATCAGTTTGTATAGTAGGCCATAGTGCCACACCTTGTCAAAGGCCTTCTCGACGTCCAAGAATATGGCGAGCATGTATTCGCGTTTATTGAAGCTATCGGTGGCATCCTCTATGAAGTTCAGTACAGGATGGATTGTGGAGTGAAGTTTCTTGAAGCCAAACTGTAGATCGGGGATTATTTCGTTCATCTCTGTGTGTTGTTGCAGTCTATTTAGTATCAGGGATTCATAAAGTTTGCTGGTTGTATTGAGCAGGCTGAGTGGCCGTCTGTTCTGTGGGAAGATGCTATTTTTGCCTGGTTTCGGGATGCTGATGACTTTGGCCCTTTTCCAAAATTTTGGGAAGTAGTGTAATTTAAGGGTCGTGTTGAATATTTGGGTAAGCAGTGCTGTTGCATTGTGAGGTAGGTTTTTTAGCTCTTCATTCTTGATGCCGTCTATACCTGGTGCCTTATTTGACCGAAGGTCTTTGATAGCTTGTTGAAGTTCCTCTACTGTGATAGGGGCTGGTATGTCGTCTATTTGTCTGTCAAAGTAGGCGTTTACTCCCCTGATAATGTCTCTGTTTAAGTCTTCTTCCTGCACTGGATTGGGTCTGAATTGTTGTTCTAGTGTTGCCGCTATCGCGTTTGCCTTGTCGATGTTAGTATAGGCCATTCCCTGCTGCCCATGTATGGCTGGAGTTCCCGTCCTTCTCGCAGTTCCTTTTAAAATTTTTGTCAAAGTCCACGGTTTCTGTTGGTTGGTTGTAGTGTCTATGACAAAGTCGTTCCATCTGGTTCTTCTAATATTGTTGACAGACCTTCTAACCTGCGCCTTTAGTCTGTTGTACCTAGTTCTTTCTTGTGGAGTTCGTAGCCTCTGCCAATCCCTACGTGCTTCCCTTTTTTGCTCTATCAGGAGGTTGAGGTGGGGCTGATCAACCCTTACGTTTTGCTGTTTTCGGGAGGTCACTGTGTTTTGTTTGTAAGCTTCTTGTATTGTATTTGTTAGTATGTCAATGGCGGCGTCAACGTCCTCTTCTGTTTCTATTTCTAGGTTTCCTGGTACGGTTTCCTGAAGTTCTTCTTTGAACTTCTTCCAGTCTGTTGTCTTAGTACTCGGCCTGTGCCAGTTGGTCTGGTGTTCAGTGTCGATGTCCCATTCGCAGAGTACCGGGTTATGGTCGGAATCGAGTTCTTGTAATACCGTTAAGGTTTCCGATGTTATTTTTAAGTTAGTTAGTAATAAGTCCAGGACGTCTGGTCTATGAAGGTGATTGCCAGGATAAAATGTCGGTGATTCTGGAGCTATTATGTTGTAGTCCGCCTCTGTTGCGTGCTCTTCTAGTATTCGCCCATTTCTATTTGTCAGCCTGCTATTCCATAGTGTATTTTTGCTGTTGAGATCCCCCCTATTAGGAAGTTGTTATCTGCAGTGATGATATCCAGGTCGGTTTTGAGTAACATCTTGGTTGGAGGGTTGTAGGTGGCCACAAAGTTTATGTGTCCGTTTTTGGTGTTGACAGTCACTGATGTGGCCTCCAGGTTTTCTAAGTCTTCGACGTTGTTTCTATAGTGTGGTAGGTAGCTCTTTATAAAAACTGCTGTACCCCCCCCTTCTCTGTTGTACCCTGTCTGTCCTGTATATATCATATCCTGTTATGTTAAGCCGTTTGTCTGGTTTCAGGTGGGTTTCGCATACAAGTGCCAGGTCTATTCCATATGTTTGCATTAGGTCTTCAAATTCTTGTGTCTGTTGTAGGATTCCATTAGCATTCCATATAAGGATTCTGAGTTGATTTGGTTCTATTACTTGTGTTTTAGTCATCATTGGCACCAAAGTAAAAGTTAGTGGCCGCTTCAAGTATTATCATAAGTTTGGACATTTTATCCTCTGCCTATTTAATTCTTGTTAGAAAAGTTTTTAGATGTTTGAGCAAACCACATATATTCATCTCTTTAAAGATTGTCAGTATCTCTTTGAAGTCAAAAGGGGTCGTTTGATCTTCTTCCTTCTGTTGTTGTGGGTCGTTCCGTGTGCTAAGTAGGGTGTCTCTGTATGATCGCGATGAACCGCTGAGTTTGGTTGGTGGCGTAGTTTTGCTTGGTAGTGGCGGGAAGTCAGTTTTTGTTGGTGTCAGTTTTTGTGTGGAGGTAGATATCTTTTCATTTTTTTTCTGTCTTTGGTCGATCTTTATTTCTTTCATTTTCAGGTATTCGGGGCACTTGGAAAAGTTTGCGGTGTGGTCTCCTCCGCAGTTCACACATTTGGCAGGAGTTGTGGGGTCTTTCTTTTGGCAGTCAGAGGTCAAATGCGGCATCAGGCATTAGACACATCGAGGGTTGTTGGCACAGTTGTTTTTGGAATGTCCAAATTTTTGACATCTGTGACATTGCAAAATGTAGTTTTGTGCTTGCACGTAATGTTCTATTTTGATTCTGGTGTTGTTAATGTAGTTTTCCTGAAAGAGTTTGTAGTTTTGGTCAGTTCTTGTGAGGGTGCAAATGAAAATTGGTAGTAATTTGATGTTATCTTGTGTGCTATTTTCTGTTTGTGACCTTGATGTAAATTGTCTGACGTCAGATGCTGTGTATCCCATTGTAAGTAGCTCCTCTTTTATCTCGTCGGTGGGCATGTTGGGTGGGAGCCCTTTGATGACAATTTTTAGGGGTTTGTCTCTCGGGAGCGTAAATGTATGGTACTGTTGTCCGGCTTGTTTAAGAAAGGTTTGGAGAGCCTTGAAGTCCTCTAGGGTTGAAGTTTGAATTTTAAGCCCGTCTTTTATGTAAAATATCTTAAAAGTTCCTGTCATATTTGTCTTCATCGTCTTTGAAATGTTGGAGTAGTTTGCCGTCCCTGAAATGACAATAGGTGGTATTTTTTGTTTTTGAGTATTGGAGTTGTCGTCCCTTACGTTTTTGTTTGGTACTTCTATGATATCCATAGGCTCTTCTTGAACTGTTAGTACCTGATATTGGTTGGTCACTTTAATTGCTTTTGGTGGTTTATCCTCTATAGCTTTAAAAAGTAATTTCCTTTTTAGGATAGTTGCTTCCGTGAATTCACTGCCCTGCGTCTCATCGTCCGTCAGTTCCACATCAACGTCTTCATCATTTAGATCCCTAGACCAGTCCTGGGTTTGGTGACGTTTATGTTGTGTACGTCCAAGCTCTGCTAGCTTGTCCATTTTTTAAGTTTGTTGTTGGCCCTGAGAAGGGCCTACAACAATTTAGTCGGTTTTTGTTATTTTATATTTGTCAGTTATTTGTCCGTGGTACGACCACTTGATGATATGCTTACCTTTCTGCCGTCGTACACAGATGATTTAGAATATATGAAGTAAAATTCCAATATTAAGGTTCTATTCAGACGTTTGAATTTAAACAAATTAGCCGCCTATTCCGGATGGGCTGGAACCTCAGCCGTCAATCGACCTTCTAAGACCGCTATCACTATTTGTTGAACACGCGAAGTGAAGTCAACCTTCCAACTCCGAATATTCAATTCAAGTCCTCGTCGTCCGTAGCTCGTCCCGTCGGCAAAAGCAATAATGTCAACAGAAACCTTATATGTTGTAATTTGAATGGAAGAACAGCTCCCTTGTTTGCCTTAAACTACTAACTCTGAGTGTCAGAAGCGACTTTCAGAGGAAGTAGGCGGCTATTTTTTGCCTAAAGTACCGATCTGTAGTCACAGATCATAACCTTTATGTGTGAGTGTTTAAGTTGATTGTGAAGGGAAAATGGAGTTGGTGGGTGAAGGTTTGTATGTTGGGAGCAGCAGTGTTTGTGTGTAGTAACTAGATCGAGCCCTCATACACTGTGATGGAAGCCACGAGCGCAGTTAGGCTCGATGTGAGTGGTGTAGTGTGTAAGTAAGTTCTAGGCGAGCTGAAAGAATTACATGAAATATTATTAGTCACTAAGCGAAGATGGTGTTGATGAAAGTGAAAGTGTGAAATAGCATGATTCTAGTTCATAATTGTGGGGTCGTGAGAGGATGGGGACCCAGGGATTGGCTATGCTTAGAAGAGGAGTGGTTAATAGGAAGGGGCTGATTGGGAAGGTGTGCAGATGTATTTCTCATTTGAGTCGGGGCTTCTTGTATCTCCTTGTCTCATGGGGGTCGTATTGGCCGAGTCTTCTAATTATGGCGTTATCCTCTACCTCGCGGGCTCGTTTATAGAACTTGTCACCTCGCTGCCGGAAGATTTCCTGTAATGTCGCACAGCCAGTGGTAGCGTGGATGAACTCGTTGCTGGATCTGGTGTTGACACCTAGGATACTCCTAATCACCTTGTTTTGTACTGTTTGTAGTGTACCTAGCACTGACTCTGGGGCATACCCCCACGCCTCACATCCGTACAGCAGTATTGGTTGTACTAAACTCTTGTATAGTAGCATCTTGTTGTTGATCCCTAGCACTGGGGTCTTGAGCAGGCCGTAGTTTGCGATGAATGCCCCCATCGCCTTTTTTCTCGTATAGTTTACATGCTCCTTCCATGCGAGTCTAGAGTCGATCATCACCCCAAGGTATTTCATAGCGTTTTTGTAGGGGATATCCTCCTCCAATACTACCAACTGGTCCGGTGTTTGGGGTCTCCTCCTAGTAATCAACATGGCTGACGATTTTTCTGCATTTACTCTAATTCTCCATTTTTCCAGCCAGCTGCTGAACTCGTCCAGGTATCGTTGCAGACGGCGATGGGCGTATTTCACGTTCCTGTTGGCGGTGTAGAACAATGTATCGTCTGCGAATAGCCTGGTCTTTATCATCGGGTCTGTGGGGATGTCTGCGACGTAAATAGTGTAAAGGAATGGGGAGAGTGCCGACCCCTGTGGCACCCCCGCTCCGACCCTATGAAGAAGCGACCTTTTCCCTTCCATCTTGACTTGGAATTGTCGCCCAGTTAGAAAGCTGTTGATTATCTGCACATATACTTTTGGGAAATTGGCTTGAATTAATTTGTAGATAAGGCCGGCGTGCCAGACCTTATCAAATGCCTTCTCTACATCCATAAGTACTGCTAGCGTGACTGAATGGAAGAACGTTTTCTGAAGGAGATATTTCACTCTAAGAATAAGCATTATTTCCTCACGTGACGCTCCAGTCAGTACTTAGCAATAAATGGTGTATGCTATTGTGGCTGTGTTTCACTATAGACCTTGTACCATTCGTCAAACTCTTCATTGTGTTTAAGATACGCATAAGAAACACAAATAAGTTTCCCTTGATCTTACATTTGTACGTGGGCGATCCACTTACTTCCAGACTCTTTAAAAACTATAATATATTAACCATATCTTTTTACCTGAATGACAGTTGAAAAATCATATTTCTAATAATGTTCATATTTATTTGGTAAGCGGTAATAATAATTGATGGTAAGGTAATATCTTCTTGTTTATTATTTCTATTCCCTTCTCCTTATTTTATATATGTTTTAGTTTTTCTTCGATGACGACATGTTTCGGTGATTTATCACCGTTTTCAAATATTGAAATATATATTCTAAATATTGAAAAATATGTTATAAAATTATGAATTTAAAAATTAAACATTAGAAATGTAAATGGTTAAGAGAAATTATAATGTGATATGTTATAAAACTTATATAAAATAAGGAGAAGGGAATAAAATTAATAAACAAGAAGATATAACCTTACTATCAATTCCAAGTCACATGTTTAGGTTTTGGGTTGTCACTGTTTTTTTCTAAATGAGAAGTTTTTTAATTACATGTTATATTTTAAATTTTAAATAACTTTTATTTAAGTTTTCTCATGACTTATAATAATTTCTTTTTATCTAATCGAAAACAATATTTTAAACATAATTAATATTACTTAATATTCATTTTATTATTTTATTTTATTTAAAATTATCTAGCCATTGGGCCACCTCATTTTTGAATCATTTTAATATTCATTTTATAATGTTAAATCTTTAATGTGTGTTAGAGTGCATATATTAATATATTTTAATACAGACATTGTATTTACTTTAAAAAACAAATACATAAATTTTTTAATATAAGTATAATACATTATTTTTTTTGTAATTGTATTTCGAAACATTTAACTGAATAAAATATTTGTATCCAATTTGTGGATGCACCATTTTAAATAACTTGTTTACATCAAGATCAATCACGTGGTTTAAATTGGTCGGTCGCGATTTTGAAGCTATATTCGTTAGATATTTTATGAAAGTTCTGTGAATAATAATATTTTAAAGTGGAATCCAAACGATATATAAGTTTTGTACTGACCTCAAATAAATATAAATAATATTGGCCGAATTTAATTTGGTCAACTATCACATTCTTATATTACCATATATTTTCATTATAGCTATCCAAAGTGACAGATGTCAGCTGTTGGCTTAGGGATACATTGGGGACTATTTCTATTAACTTTTTGAGTTATCACCCAAGTAATCTAGAGTGGTGAATGTATCATATGTAAGAAAAGATGGTTGTTAACTCATACCGTCACTAGCAAAACAACCGTAATATTTCCAAATACGGTCAAGAAGTTTCCCTAGAAATTCACTGTTAATATTGCCACTCTTAACTTTCTTGGAGCCAAAATTAATTTGTCAATAATTTTTTTTTATTGTCAGTAATGGTGTGATTGATGTTTTTTCCCATATACTAAATCTTATACCTGTCTGTTTCTAACAGATCATTGCTGTTTCATTGAATGACCTTGAGGTGTGTTAGAAGCTCGACATTTGTCAGGCGGGTATTTACAAATGAAGAAGCAGAAAATGGGGATAGCAGGTTCTCTCAAGATCCTAAATTAATATAAAAACACTTTTTGGTGTGATATAAAATAAATTTTCCATATGTAAGTAATTAGACCTTCCCGGATAACTGAATAACGTTAGAACTTATTGAGTTTCAAAATTTAAGTCTTGGAAATGGCATAGCTCGAAAATGTTACAACTCTTATAGATGACTATTATTCTGTAAGATTTTTACCCTTTATAAATTCTATCATTTTTATTAAATTTACTCTTAGCCTTTTTAATTAATTATCGCATTTTTACTTATTATTCTTTTATTAATTTTAATCCTTTTTTCCCTCATTGGATAACCTTTATTAAAAAACAAGGTTTGATTAGATTTAATTTTTATTCTTTTGGTCAATTTTAACCCGTTTAAGTTTTTTACCTAAAAATATTTCTTCAGGACAAAGCCGGGATCTTCATGCAGAAAGGTGTAGATTATTATTATTATTATTATTATTATTATTATTATTATTATTATTATCACCGCGTCTTACTACCCGTTCGGGTTATACGCACTTACGCTAATGTGTAATGGTAGGGTGATTGTGAGATGAAATGAAGGACCTACAGTTTAACGTGGAATCCGAACCACGGTGGCGGCCTGGCATTCCACACATTCACAAGATTTCTTGTCAGAGGTGTAGGAAGGGTTTGGAAATCAGATAAATCTGTGCCGGGACCGAGGTTTGAACCCTGGCCGCCAGCACAGAAGTCTGACACATTACCCCTAGACCACCAGGTCAAGAAAGGTGTAGAAAGTGTTAAAAGGATTAAAAGTTAAAAGGGGTAAAATGGGTGAAAAATAATATTTAATAAAACTAAACAGAGGGTAAACTGTTTAAAAAGGATTAAAAGGTTAAAACGATCAAAAATCGCTAGAAGGGAGAAAGGGTCAAAAAAAAGTAAATAGCCCTAGCACGGCAAAAAGTAAAAAAAGGGTCTAGATAAAAAAAGGCAGAAAGTAACCAAATGGCAAAAAGGTAGAATAGGTAACATTTCTTAATGCCCACAAAGGGTTAAAAGACAAAAAGGGTCAAGAGGACTGAAAGGGTATAAAGAGCTAAAAGAGTTACATGGACAAAAAGGGTAAAGTTTATAAAAGGTTATAAAGTGCAAATGGGTAAAAAGTAACAAAATAACATAAAGGGTTGAAGAATTTTAAAGAGCAAATAGTGCAAAAAGAATAAACAGTGTAAAAGGAGTAAAAAGGGTAGCTTAACAGAGGCGAGGAAAAATATTTAAAAAAACTAATATTATCTACTTTTTACTCTTTTGGCCCTTTTGTAATAATTACCCCTCTTTAGCCTTCTTGCCCTCAATAAATACATGTTTTCCTCCTTAGTGCCCTTTTCATACTTCGATACCACTTCATCTTCTCTAAACTGTTTGGCAATTTTTTATCGGTTAAAAATTACTAATTATATATTTTTACACTTTTTTTTATCTTTATACTATTTTTACCATATGTTATTGCTCTCAGACAAGCCGGTTACTTCATTCTATTACTGTTAGTTTAAAAAATTCAAAGGAAAAACTTAGTTAATAATCTGAAACTAATGTTTTAAAGAAGCAACATATGAATGTTAAACGCATCTGGGCCATTTAGTGAGAAAAAATAAGCTCTTTTCCAAAACTCTTACTATTCTGAACTGAGTATAACCTTCGAGGTCTTAACATTTTCGTCTAGCCGCGAATATTTGTATCAAATGTCCATAATTTTAAGAAATATACTCGGTAAGATTTTATCTTAACTTATATATATATCCAGAAACATTGTATTATATATAAAAGTCACAGACCTATTATTGGACGCAATTTTTAAAATATTGAAAAACAGTTGCAAGTCCGTTCAGGGGGGACGAAAAGTCTTAGAGCCCGATGGTTCCAAAACGTAGGAGGAACTGTGAAGGTTTAATAATATATGCTTTTTAGTAAAGAAGATACAATATACTTTATAATTTTGTCCTTATTTAATAATATAATCTGAATTATTAAGAGCATTAAGTGATGAAAATTATACATATTTACTAAACGCTATATGATGTCCTCCAGTTTATTCCAATTTTACTGGCACTTCGAATGATCACTACGCCCTGTTTGGCAGGATATGGGTGGTAAGTCGTGAGTAATGAAATTAATGAATGACACGCGACCGACGACACTCGTGAAAATAAAAGGTAGAAATGAAATAATTTATCGTTTTAAGGTCAGTATCTTCTCGCTAAAATCACGTCTGAGGGGTACAAATTTTTAATGTGGAGTTTTTATGGAACTTAATAGAGTGAATTTAAAGTGCGAGATTATCTTCTCTTAGATTAGGAGTCGTTAAAATAACCAAGGGCTATGATTTAGGAGATGAATGAAGATATTCTATTTAAAATTTTATCAAATTGGTAATTAAAGTTATACAACAATCCAACATCTTTAGTAAAAAGAATATATTGAGAGATACATTGCTTAAGATATTTGTTTCAAATATGTACACTGTACAGTATATATGGTTTATAGTATTATTATTATTATTATTATTATTATTAGCACCGTGTCTTACTACCCATTCGGGCTCTACGCACTTACGTTAATGTATAATGGTAGGCTGATTTGGAGATGAAATGGAGGACCTACGTTTAACGTGGAATCCGAACCACGGTGGAGGCCTGGCATTCCCCGCATTAACAATTGGTGATTAATACACGTCTTGTCAGAGGTGAAGGAAGGGTTTGGCAATTAGATAAATCTGTGGGTGTGTAATAAAATGGAGTGTATAAGATATTTTATAAGCGCAATAGCAATAATGAAAATATTGGAGTGGAAACTAATAAAATAATACAGTGGGAAAATTTAATTTATCAATCAGTAAATACTTTGTTGACATCTCACCTGCTGTGAACATTATTTTCTTATTTTATTACATAAAACTCAACCGCCTACATTTGTGTATGCAGGTCTTATACACAGACTAAATATATGTAGACATATTAATGTATTTATGTGTATCTATGCATTTTACTACACACCTGAACAAGCCTTCTTTTCTACGCTTATATGTAGAGTACGTGGATAGCGATAGTATGATTTATAGGAAATGTAGCAGAAATTGCATGGCTGTATTGTACATACATCAGTGAACCATATAGGACAAAAACCCATTCCAGTCGACCTCACTGGGATTTGGACCTCAACCTCACTACTGGCAACAGCAAACCAAATATATCAGAAATACACCTTTGTCGAAAACACAAAATTATAGTTGTATTTACTTAAAACCAGGTGTTATTATTTGCAACAAACTTTATCTAGCACAACAAGACCTCAAACTTATTTATAAACTCATAAACATGCATTTAAACATCTATAGAAATCTAAAAAAAAAAAATGGGTGTGTGTACTTATGTACGTGCGTGAGAAGTTATACTTCTTTGGCATCATTAAATAATTTATTTCTTTATTTAGTAAATATTAAATAACCAATAATAAATATTTAACAATAATAACTTAATAATATTTAGTATTAATTATGTTAAATAATAATATTGTAATTTATATCAATAAATAATACCAACGGATAGTTAACCTCAATTATATTGGAGCACCTGAAAAAGTCTATAAGCACAATTTTTTTCACTAATATTTACGAATAGTAAATAATATTAATAAAAATATTCAATTTAAATCACTACTGAATATAATTTATTAGCACATATATAATTCGCACTTGTATGAAACTAAAACACGTGTTGTGAATGTAGAAACTAGAAACATGTGGATAAATATTATGTATATTAAAACAGTATCAGAGGCGACGAGCGTACCATAGAGAAAGGAATAACATAGTATACATTTCTCTATGAGCGTACCAACATGCGCGACTAACAGTGGTTCTATTTCTATTTTGTTGGTAGCTTTTTTTTTCGAGACTTAATGAGCGGTTTAGCTTCAACCTGTTAATTTTGTGTTACAGTGATGCGCGCGCATCTTAAAATTTCACTCTCATCATTTTTTCATAATGCGCCTAAAGAAGTATAACTTCAAAAATGTAATTCTCGTTATTTTAGACAAGATATTGTAAATAAACTGGGACCCTTAGATTGGTGGTTTATCTCTAACCAAACAAGCCCAGAAAGATTCCCTCAATCTCTGTGTGCTATAATTGTAAAGTATGTATTTGGTATGATAATCTTGTTCTTTAACTTGAATCTCTCTTACTCTTGCACAACATTTTATTGTTTGGATTTAATTTTCGTAACAATCTGTTTCATTTCAAAGATACTACGGTTGTTTGTGACGATAGGGTTATATATCTGTTTTTAATCTTCATTGAGTCGAAGAGAATAGTTCAAAGACAAAGGAAACAATATCTTATTGCCAAACGGAAAGTGTTTATAAAGATCCAAATAACTTCCTTCTTACACTCATATTGTCTGCATGATTTATATTTGATTCCAAATGATTATATATATATATTTTTTTTTTTTTTTAATGAAAGAGACGTTTGAACCATTTAACTTTTGGAAATCAAATTTAGCAATTTTGTAATTTAATATTAGTTTGATATTGGTTGAAGAAATTCAAACTTGGCGAGTATTAAAATGTTGCATTCACACAAAAATATTCCTTTGACGACATGATGATTTTTATACCTCTTCCCATTTCGACTTTATAACTGGTGCATTATTGAGTTTCATCAAAGCCTATCAAATAAATATTCTATGGTTCGGGATAGGAGTGGTTCGGATGCCACTGTGACAATTGTGAGGACCTAACTTGTTAAAGGACAAACAGACACGATAACAAAGGGATACATTTATTTTATTACGTATTTAATTTTACAGGAATATGTTAATGTGTAGAACTTTCTCATGAGCTACCTTAGAACGTTCAGAATTATTTCTTCAAAATTTTAATTTTCCGTATGGAAAACTATTTTGTACTATCTGGGTTGTAGACTTTTGTTCTAAGATAAATGTTGCTGTTGACTTCCCCTAATATTTTTATTACTATATAAAGACAACAAAATATATATTGAAGTTTTAGTTATTTATTATTCAATAAATAAGTTAATAAAGAGCTTTTTTTTATAAAAATGCTCAGAAAACTTCACGATAGGGCTTATTTTAGAATAAATGCTTGTTATTCCAAATATCCCAAATGGTCAACCCATACTCCCACAATCCCACAAAGAAAAAACTCACTACAAAATGTATGACATTTATTAGATAAAAATATAAATGATTTTTATTTGAATAATCAAATATAGGTAATTATAATTTGATCATATTTGCCTAAGTGGTCATAACGTTTAAGGTGTCAGTTTCTCATCAGATTGGATTGCATGTGACGTGTAAGTTAAGGTTCGATATATTGGTCGGTATCTTTCCTACGTGTTTAACTTCCTGTCAAGACAATACGCTGTTAACTAAGTTTACAAGGTCGAGGAAGAATAAAGGGAAATTCAGAAGAAAAAATGTCCACAATTGCATAGAGGGAGAGAGAAAGCTATCCTGTTAATATACACCTTCAATATACTCTTCCAGAATTTGAACCCTAACCTCGTCACTATCGCAAAACAGACTATACGGGCTTGACGTTTAGTCCGTGTACTCTATAATGCAGGTGTTGGAGTCTTGGTTATTTTCTCTTGGTGGGGCTTTGTCAATGTGGTTTCCCTATCTCTTCCCAGGCAAATGATGTCTACTTTCCACTAAATGACTTCCTCAAACTTACCAATAAAATACTTATTTAATATTATTGGTGACTCGTTTTGGTGGCAACATAGTCTAAGGCGCTACTTTCGCAATATACTAGACTCTCGATGACGGGTTCGAGCTCAGATGTGTGTACTGAAAGTGATTTTTCCCTCAATAGTTTCGCACTTTCTTTCCAAGTAAATGTGGGTGCATTTGCTCTAAATGAAACCTTCCTTGACTCTAAGCCATTAGCGTAATTAGTGAATAGCCGTACATCCCAAACTGGTAGTAACTTATGTTGTTAAGCGTAGCAGTTAATTAGATCAATATTTTTCAATTTTACTTAATATGTTTATTTAATTCAAAGATAAATTTTTAATATTTACAATGAATGCAAGAAAATGCATATTAAATTGTGATACCTTGAATCAGTGTTAAGAAAATAACGACTTTAATTAAAGTTAACTAACGTTCATAATTAATAATTGCCCCCCGATAATTTTGATTAATATTCCACTGCATTGTTGACTTCTAATTGAGTTTCCGGGTAAACAGTAACTATAAATATGATATCCATTAATATTCCCATCGTTTGAGTGAAGTGTGGCAATAGAATGTTGCTATCGCTAACCAACTTAGAAACGTGTACAAGTCAACTTCACTTCAATGTTTTAATTCGAATGAAATCTAGGAACCACTAACTTACAACCGACCATTCACAAACAGCGAATGTTTCAAGGGTCCGGGGACAATTAGCCCCTTTGTTTGGAGAACATCTGCAAGAGGGAAGGGGAAAGGTCAACCCCCCCCCCCCCCCCAACTAACCTTTTTCCTCCCTGTTTCGAGATAAACTCTACCGTACAGCCTGGAAATTGGCCGCAAGCTACAAGAAATACCTTGGCTCGCCGCCAGAACACTCCGAGCTTTTTGTTGGCTGATTGTGATATTCATTCCTTCATTGCCATTCTCTGATCATGGTAATAGAAAAAAAAAAATAATAATAATTTAAACAAAATATATAAAAGGTGTCGTAGGGATATAAAACAACTCTAAATAAAATATTTATTACATGTCTACATTATGAGTTGGTAAAACTAAAATACAGACACCAGATGAAATATATATCACACTTTATGGCCATTTTCTTAATAAATTAAGCGTACTTTAAACAATAATGATTTCTTGTGTAATTAACTAATATTTACTTAAAACACACAGGTTTATATAAATACATGCATAACTAATGTGCTAATTATCCCTAATCTATTGAATCATTCATCGTTTGATTAATCGAAAGGTATATATTCAATTTCAATACAATTACGTATTTGACAAATTAAATCAATATCTAGGCTCAATAACTTTTTTCAGAGATTAGGATATTTTTTCCTTGCATTGGAAATCAGGACATAATATTGTCCATATCCATAACGTCAACTTTATTATATCCTCTACTTGTTTGTGTTATGTAAGAGGAAGAAACTGTCATTTATATTATTGTTCTTAGGGTCTCAAATACATTTATTAAGGAAAAGTACATTCATTTTTTCATGATAAATATACATGGCCCTTTTTTCAAAGTTTTATGTTCACGGTGCGAAAATATTGGTTCTGATTTGGTTATACCCATTAATCTCCCTCCCACCCCCAATATGATTCGAACCGT
The DNA here is from genome assembly GCA_039000515.1 of Timema cristinae. NCBI lineage: Eukaryota > Metazoa > Arthropoda > Insecta > Phasmatodea > Timematidae > Timema > Timema cristinae. Next base: position 6,873,322 of record JBCFYV010011135.1, read on the forward strand.
AACATCACCGTCACTGGAAAAACAGTCTAGGGGGTCCTGAATTTCTTTTACAAATCGTTAATGACACATTTTATTTTCTCTCTTTCTTTGAGTGATTATATATATATTTCTTTCCTAAGTCCAAACATTTTTAAAGACAAAAGATCAGGTTTTATAAATAGAGTATTTCTTAGAATAATAACTTTTCCTTCACTTTTTGTCGTGCTTAACGGCTTAAATAATGCATGAATTGTTCACTACATTATTAACATTGTGTTCTTTGATCATGAATAATTTAGGAAGCTGTTTAATAAGAAATAGTTGCTGCTAACCTTTGTAGATGCAGATTCTCTTGGTCTTCATATCCGTTAGAAAGCCTCTATTCTATCTGTCTATAAAAAGTTTATACTATTGTATTATGTAAATTATATGTTAGAAGTCTTAAGCCACCGCTATTATGACTACTCAAAGTATGTAATGTATATCTCTCAAACTAATTATAACAAAATGGTTGACTATCGTGTGTGATATATCAGGATGATATTATAACATGATCTATACTATCAGGACTCGACCTCAGTGCTTTTGGGGTATAGTGCTCAACACTGGACTAGATATTTATTAATTCAAAACCAGCAGCAGTTAATGGAGTTTTCCTAAACTATTCATAGCACAACTTTCTTCGGAGGGAACGTAAACATTGTTGCTCTCATGTCCATCCACGTAATGACTATTAGCAGATATTAGAATGTAAGTATTGACACTGAAATTTTGTGAGACCGGTTTTAACGAACATTTTCTTAGTTAGAACCTTAAAATGGCTATAAAAGAATATTTAAAGTTAGTTGTATTATTTTAATTAATAGTGCATATGTGAAATAAAGAAAATTAAACCTGTTTCGAAAATTGGTTACACAAAACAATAAATGCTTTTGTGGTACATTTTGTTAATTTAAATGTGATTTAATGATAATATGATTATTTAAAAAAAGGCATCTAGGGAATACATTTCCTTTCATCGAAGACTGGCTACTATTACGTACATATTGTGGTAGAAGGCATATATTTAAAGCTACAAAAGCTACAAAAAGCTCAAATAAATTAAAACTGATTTTTTTAACGTCCTATTTTAACTTTTTTTTAATAAATTAAATACTTTATCTTCATTGATTTTCATATCGAAATAACTTAAAACGTTTTATTTAAACAAAATCAATAATCTGATTTAACACAAATAATTGTTTCAAAGTTTAGTTCATCTTAACAATACGTAATCTAGATTGTTTCTTGGCTTAATGCTTACATTTTACAAGGACACGTGAATTATAGCGGCCGAATTCATTTTAATGAAATTAATAGTTTGTTAGCCTGTCACTAGCGTTGTGCAACTTCTACCGCAAGTAGAGGTCCGACTTTTTAAATGAATACCCGCTGTGAACAATCATATGTGAATCAAAGCTGGAATTCTAAATTTTTTAATACTTTTTTAAATACCTTAAAAATTTTGTCGGAAGAAATATAGTGAAAGGTTTTTTCTGTATGTTTGAATCAAATAAAAACTGGTCACGGGATAACAATACAAATTGGTTACCCCAAGCAACGTCAAGTACTTGTGCTAATATAACATAAAATACTGCTGCAGTACTAATTGTGACACGAAGTTACAGAGTATTTAAATTAATTATCATATAAACCTGTGGTGTCATATGTTTATTAATTATCAGTGTTAACAAACACACTTGTGAATCAAGGCGAGCCATTTTATATCATCAGTGAGGTGTGATATAAATGGACGTCATTATTTAGATTACTCGATAATTGGGTGACCTGGCAGTCTAGGGGTAAGGTATCGGACTTATGTGCTGGGGTCCAGGGTTCAATCCTCGGTCCCGGCACAAATTTATCTGATTACCAAACCCTTCCTTCACCTCTGACAAGACATCTTGTGAATGTGGGAAATGCCAGGCCTCCACCGTGGTTCGGATTCCACGTTAAACTGTAGGTCCTCCATTTCATCTCACAATCACCCTACCATTACACATTAGCGTAAGTGCGTATAACCCGAACGGGTAGTAAGACGCGGTGCTAATAACAATAATTACTCGATAATTTTAACAATTATTTATCAGCTAGTAGAATAATCGTTAAAGTTACTAAATATATTGATTTTTAATTAAAAATATTAGATAAGTTTTTGTATTCGTATTTTAACGATAGTTAATTAGTTATAACCCACCTCGGCGGCGTTGTTGGTTAACGCGCTTGTCGTGTTGAGCTCGACCGCCGAGGACGGAGAGATCGAGGTTCGAATCTCGGTCGGGTGAACTGAGGGTGGTTTTTTCTAAATGGTTTTCCACTCTCCCTCCACGCAAATGCCAGTTCACTTCCTCTAAATCAACCTTCCCAATTCCTACTCCATTAGCGTATTTGTACTTAGAGCGTATAACCCGAACGGGTAGTAAGATGCGGTGCTAAATAATACTAATTATAATTAGTTATGAACGTAGGAACTATCGATAAACTATTGTAATAAAGTGCCCTAACAATTTATCTTGGGTGTATAACATTATTAGTACTATCTATCTAAACAAATATATATTAGTTGGTTTTTGTTGGTTGCCAGAGAATTTTGAGTATTTTAGATCATTTTACTAATAAACATTGCACATACATGATGCACTTCGAATAAAGCAATAGAACGTTAATGTAGTGTAATAAGTGAAATGCCACTATGTTTTTTTATCGCCAAGTCTTACTACCTGTTCAGTTTATCCATATATATGATAATTACGCTAATGGGGTAGGGATGAGGAAGGTATTTTAGAGGTAATCTACCTTCAGTTGTGTGGAAGGAGAGTTTGAAGTATTTGAAACTTACAGGGAAAAACGGGAAAGTCACATAACACACATCTTTTAGGACTACTTTTATTTCTCAAACTTCATAAAGACCCCAGAAAGTACCTTTAAAAAAATATATTTAAATATGACATAAACTGCTTTTAACTATATTCTAAAGTGCATTAGAAAGGTATCATGATTGTCTAACAGATGGAAGCACTTACTAAATTTGAGTTAAAACAGGACTTTATACCTGATCGCCCAACACTCTTCATTTCAAATTAATCATCAAGGACGCCGCCATTCAGACGGTAAAAATGTTCAAATAATAAAGGATATACGATTGCATCATTAACATTTAAGTAGCCCCTACACTGATTACATGGTTTAAGACAGTGTGGTCCAATTTGGGGCCCTCACAGTAACCTGGAGTTCTATCAATGATTGCATTTCATTATGTATTTATTTATTTAGTTGTTTTGTGAAATTGTGTGGGCATGCATATCTATCTCATAGTACATTTTTGGAAGATTAATAAACCTTTTTTTGGCAGTAAAACTTGAAGGATTCCAACTACCAATCATCTATACTTATAAAATAACATGTCCTGATTGACTGACTGACTGACTGACTGATTCATCATCGCCGAGCGCAAACTATCAAGGCTACAAGCATGAAATTCTAAATGTATATTCATTTTGCTATGTAGGCACCCACTAAGAAAGGATTTTAGAAAATTCCACCCCAAAGGGGTCAAAATAGGGGATGATAATATGTATGATAATATGTATGAAAGTCCGTCATTTTGAAAGTTACATAAACAAAATTTTGTATTTCGGTTATTGACGTAAAACAAATAAATACGTGTTTCAGGAATTTTGGAAATTTTATTTAATAAGGGATGAAAAAGGGGGGTGAAAGTTTGTATTGGACTTGCATTATTTTTGATCTGAGGTCAAGTTATGGTCATCAACGTAACGTAATATTTTAAATTAATCTGTAAATACATTATGTATATTTTCGTATTTGTATATAGTCAACTTCCACGCGAGCAAAGCCGCGGGCAACAGCTATCTAGTACAATATAAAACAAGTATTGAAAACTATTGTATATTAAATGTTAGTTGTAAGGTTACAATAATTTGTTGAGATTTCTAAATATATATTTGCCCTTGGTGTAAAGTGGCAATCAGATTTGGCCTTGGGAGGAAAAAGTTGGATCACCGTGGGCTAAGGCTTCAATTTCGCAAAAGACTGGACTGGGGTTTGAATTCTGGTCACATGTAGTTCAGGTGGATTTTCTTGAATTGTTTTTCACTCGCTCTCCAAGCAAATTCAAGTACACCTCCTCTATATTAAACCTTCCTCGTCCTCGACACATTAGCCTATATAGTACATAGGCATATAGCTGGAACTTATAAGACACAGTGACCTGGTGGTCTAGGGGTAAGGTGTCAGACTTCTGTGCTGGCGGCCGGGGTTCAATCCTCGGTCCCGGCACAGATTTATCTGATTTCCAAACCCTTCCTACACCTCTGACAAGACATCTTGTGAATGTGTGGAATGCCAGGCCGCCACCGTGGTTCGGATTCCACGTTAAACTGTAGGTCCTTCATTTCATCTCACAATCACCCTACCATTACACATTAGCGTAAGTGCGTATAACCCGAACGGGTAGTAAGACGTGGTGCTAATAATAATAATAATAATAATAATAATAATAATAATAATAATATAAGACACAATACTAAAAAAAAAGTCATATTTATTTTCGTATGATTCTACAAAGAAAAAAACATAATAGATAATGTACTTTTAAGAGAAGACTAAGGCTAAATACTACACACACACACACACACTTTGTTGCATCTTATGTGGTGTTTTTGTTACCGCTGCTGGAAGATGCAGCAGCTGTGTTGACATCCATAAAGACGGAACTCATATTTGGTGTCGTGGTGGGTATAGAACAAAATAAAGTTTACAGTTAATTTAACGATAAATGTACAGTTCATTTAATAATAAATCAACAAAAATACACATTGATATTTGGTCTCTCTTATCTATGAATCAGTGGAGTAGTAGGCCCCCCCCCACTTTTATTAATAGGGGAATTTTTACCGTCCGAAAGGCTGTATCCGGGGTCGATTAGTCTGTAAAAGGGGTCTAGAACTGAGTGATAGCAATTTACCTAAATCTATTGGGTCAACAAAAAAGCGGCTGACCCTTGATCTAAAATACAAATCATTGGGTTGTTCATACCCAAATCATTTTTGAGTTGGAACAATATTGTTGACAGCCAGGAGAACACTAAGGAACGGATGGTTTTAGATGATGATGATGATGATGATGATGTAATGATGATGATGATTATAATACATATAATATCCCAGAATAACCAAACAAAACAATAATTATTATGGACTATTAATTTAGTTTTTCAAAAATAGTATCTTACCTTACATAATGAGGAGACATTTAGGTTGTTTTAAAACAAAGTATTTAAGAAATTAATTGGTCCAAAAAAAAGGTTGAAGATATTAGAGTGGAGTAGGTTACATAATGATGAGATATTAATCCTGTTTACATTCCCATACCATGTTAATCTACCTCAGGTTACTGTGGGCAGGGCATGCTACGTCAATAGAAGAATCTAGAACCGTGCTCAAGGTATCGACTCATAGATCCAATGTAAGAGACCCGTGGAAAGACCTAGACGTAGATGGGAGGATAGCATTAGAATGGAGCTGAAAGATTTAACGTGTAATGAGGTTGAATGGTTAGAACCGGAATATACACGCATTTTTTTATAATTCTTTTTAATTTGCATTTTTTTCCATTTAGAGTGCCTACAACATCTCTCCCTATTGATTATTGAGGGTAAAATCAGTGATGATGTGTTTGTTTCCCAGGTTTTAATATTATTACTGTCCATGCTGTGTCACATAGTACTGTCTAGCCCGCAGCACACAATTGCTCCAGTCGCCGGACCAGAGAAAAGGTGGAGTTGTCCCGTTGTATGTGCCCTCATGCGGTCGAAATGAAGCCGGGGCGAGTGTTTGTGAATTACACAGGACGTAGGATGGGGGTAAACAGAAGTAGGAGAAGGGGAGAGGGGAGAGGGGGGATACAGGACGTTCGTTGGTCGCTCACGAAACTTTGCCATCACACTAAGCCGCGCCCTTGGCAAATGTCACATACTCGTTTGAAAACAAAATGCGTAAATACACACCGAGTACTCGTATCGTTCTTATTCGGGCATGTTTTCCGTTGTATTTTTTATACCCCTCCCCTCCGTCTGCCATTTTTTTTTTACGCTCTGGCCAGAGCAAGCTTCTACTGTTGAAAGTGGTTTCCCCTAGATAAACAAAAGTTTATATCGTTTGGAAAGTGTGGTGTTGAGGGCGCAGGGGGCAGGGGGGAGTGAGAAAATAATAAACTCTAGCAATACATTTAATTTTTTTTTACTATCAGTTTCAAACAAAGTAGTAGGATGTGTTTGTTGTTTCTCACTTTTCATTTGAACACTTTTTACGTACGGTATACAATTATTATTTTTTAATCAAACCATTTAATTTAGGCTAGTCTTAGGTTCTTTTGTTTTTCCTAGTGAGCACTCGGAAACAGGTCATATTATGATCATATAAACATTGAAATCGCAATTTTAATGAATTCCAAAATTTCATAAACCCCTGAACCTGAAAAGTTGGTTTTACCAATTTCGTCCATCTGTGTCTGTTAGTTGAACTATAGCCGAAGCCATTTTACCAATTAATATATATTTATTTTTAATGAATATTTGGGAATAGTTTGGGAGTTTGGGAGTAGTTTAAAAATAAAGATAATAGCTCTTTAAAAATGTAAACTACCTTCTTTAACATAGCCTATGAACCATTAGTTATTTAGACAAAGGAGGGAGACAGAGAGCTGCACTGAACCGTTTATTTTCTATCAACACATATAATATTAACGCATAATTCTACATGGGTCAACCATGGGGTCTTGGGGTATAAGGATTGCCTCATGACCCGATATTCGAGGCTTCGACACCAGCTCAAGTCGATATTTCCTGAGATATGAACATTTGTAGCACAACATTCTTCGGAGTAGAAGTGAAGGCATAAGTCCCATGTCGATTGTGTCATGTGGAAGGTATGTGAACATATTTTTTCGTGTTAAGTCCTTTGGCAATCGCTCTTAGAAATTCAGTGTGTAAATCAATCGGTATCCACCATTAAATTTACTGAACTCTCCTAGTATATAGGGTTTCTACCAGATGGTGCAGGAAGTACTAACCAGCTAAAGGGTTGAGTGTATGCCAGCTTCACATCAAACCAATCTTCGGGTTGTCCACTCAAGAAGAAGGGGATCGTTTTAAATCAGTACCACATAAACTTGTGTAGTCAGTAACATCGAGTCTGGTTTTAAAACTGGGGTTGAATCCCGGTCGGGTGTATTGTGATTTTTCATCATTCTTCTCCCACATTTATTTCAATGAAAAATGACAGTTTATCTCCCTCCACCTTGTACCTCCCTCCTAGCGTGACAACATATTTCCCTCCACCTTGTACCTCCCTCCAAGCGTGACAACATATTTACAGTCGGGAGGAGTAGTTTCTGGTTATGGTTTTCAGCCCTTGTGTTATCGAATACAAGGAGCTTGGGGTTTGATTCCAGTCAGGTTTACTCAATGTGATTTATCCTAAATTGCTTATGCTCCCTCCATGCCAGTGCGGGCACACTCTCTCTAAATTCAACCTTCCTCATATCTATAACTTTAACGTATTAGTAAGTATACTTTTAAATCAAACGGTAAGTCTCTAGCCTAAAATAAGTTATGCTAGTGGAATATTATTGTAAGAGGTTGACTTTCAAAGGATATGTACCCACAATTGCTTGAAGGAAGAATTAGGAAACCATTAAGCAATAAGCTCCCTATGTTCTTACAGACCGGGATTAGAGCCTTGATCTCCCGTCTGCGTAAGGCTGGACTATATTATTATTACTATTGTTATTTATTATTATTATTTTAGCCCAATGTCTTACTACCCGTTAGAGCTATACGCTTATTAACTTAGGCGCAGAGAAGGGTTATATTTAGAGGAGGTGTACCTTTATTTGCATGGATGGAGAGTGGAAAATCTTTTTGGAAAACCACCCTTAGTACACCCAACCGAGATTCGAATCGCGTTCTCCCGATCATCAACAGTCTAGTCTACTTTGAAAGTGATGCCTTAGACCATGTGGCCACCAAAGCGGATAGGACTAAATTAGCTTGGTATATAGGCCACGTGCAAGAGTAGGGTGGGTAGTAAGACATTATGTGAGATATACATATATTAACACAATATTTATTGTGACAAATATAAATATAACTTTAGTGAATGATTCAAATAATCTGTAGCGCTTGAGCACATGAACTGTGGTACAAGGAATAAAATAGAGGGTGTTGTTTCCATGGCTAGGCTTGTATAATAATAATAATAATAATAATAATAATAATAATATTTAGCACCGCGTCTTACTACCGGTTCGGGTTATACGCTTTAAGTACTAATTACGCTAATGGATCAGGAAATGGGAAGGTTGAATTAGAGGAAGCGAACCCGCATTTGCGTGGAGGGAGAGTGGAAAACCATTTAGGAAAAACCACCCCCAGTCCACCCAACCGAGATTCGATCCTCGATCTCCCCGTCCTCAGCAGTCGATCTCAACACGACAAGCACGTTAGCCAACTACGCCACCGAGGCGGGTGCTTGGCTTGCAGCCAGTGAACCATAAAGTACATAAATAAGATAATTTGGGCTCCCTGACTGCGAATAATTTATAGCTAATTTTAAAAATTATCATTGTAGTTATTATAATATATACAGTGTATTAGGGGGTTATTTCTTTAAGTTTGGAAACAATCAAAAGAAACAGGGAAGCATTGTGCCCTTTAGGATCGATACCTAACCTAACCTAAAACTACTCGACTCAACCTTACCTAGCCTAACCTGTCTTAATCTGACTTAACTTTATCTAACCTAACCCAAACTATAGTAGCGCACAAGGCTTCCTTATGTTTACTTCGATTATTTCCAAACTTTAAAATTAACACTTTACAATAAGAACTATAATATAGTTTTAAAATATAAGAATATTTCACAGTCAGGGAACACAAATAATATTTTGAGCCACTTGTTAGTTTCACTGACTACAAGCCAAGCCGGAAAATACAACATTCCTTTATTCTCCCCATGTACTACACTCCATATGCTTAAGTGCTAATACTTTTGGATGGCATTTAAGTGCTACTGCACTCAGCTGCTTCATAACCAATTAAAATGTTTGTGGATATTGGAGATGTAATTGATGTGTCCATCAAATGTTATAGCCAACTAAATCTCCTACCTTTTTTTCTACCAAATAAATAGATTTTAAAAAATCTGTTAATTGGAGCAGTTTTTACCACAGCAATCCTCTACGAGGGTATTAAATAGCGTTTTCTACTGATTTATGAGTAATCAATAGTTTCAATAATGGATTGCATGAAAGCACATACTACTCCATTTATAAGCACTTCGCCAGGAGTTATACTGTCTAACACTAAAATAAAGCTTACAAATATAGAGCACTGTCATCATGTACAAATAGCGTTCTTCTGGAATCATCAAAATTACAGATTTCTTACTCTTTGGAATCAACCAGACAAAACCATTATTAAAGAAAACATAATTTAAACGTTATTATGTTAAATAGTTTGAAATATTCCACTAATGCAACTCAAATAAAAAAATTAAACAGCTTATGTAGTAGAATAGTTTAAGGTGTCACTCTTGAAATATACTCAACTTGTGATGAAGAAAAGTGCGAGGCAATAATAATTCAATTCAGATGTACTGAAGGGGGGTTTCCCACTTTCCATTCTTTATCTATGAAAATCGGGTAGAATTATTTTTCTAAATGAAACTTTTTATTAATACCTAAATAAAAAGCTTATAGCCCAAACAAGACTTGGATCACACACAAAAAAAAATCATAATCTATGGTTTTTTGCTCTTAAAACTAAGTAGGCCTGTAGCAACCCTTGCGGGATTTTTGACTTCAATAAAATGTATGCGTTAAGTTGAGACAATTTAATGTGAACTTTTGATTTTATTTTTAAGTACTCTCCAAATCTAAATATTTTAAAATTCGAATGGATATCAACTTTTAAATTTTCTACCAATCACACTGAGTGCTATGTTTTCAAACGATAAAATTCTTATCAAATAATATTTTCCATAATAAGTAATATAAGATCAAAGGAGTTGTGTAGTAAAAAAAATGTAAACATAACTTTTAGCTGACACCGTTGACAAAATGAGAAAAAAAAATGTATAATTATTTGATAGAAGTTTTTACTACCTATAGAAAGTGGCATCTGCATGTAACTTGACTTGATGTATGAATATATTAAAGTAGTTTTAATAATTGTTTCAACTGCCATGTACTGCCTTTCATACCATTTTTTTTAATCTAGATGGATAAACATAAACTATAAATGAAGCCTTCTCCTCCCGACACTCAAACAAAATAATAATATTAATGAAATCAGAGATACCGTTTCTCTTTTGATAATTCAGTTTTAATATTTTAATGCAATTGAAACTTGGTAATATTTTTAATTTATTATTTTACTCACAAAAGCATAGTTGAGATAAACACCAATATTTTTTCTTTTCAACACATCAACATTCTAATTTTCCCTTTTAAAATATTATTTCTTATAAGATTAATGTTAAAGTTATTATTTAACTTAAGAAATAAAGTCATCACGATAAATTAGATTTGTTTAAAAAATAACATATTACTTCTTTGGTTTTTTAGTTGATCTTGATGACATGAAAAGTTTAAAAACTTTTAAACACAATATTTGTATCGTATTCAAAAATAAGTACTACCCCACCTTAAATCCAGGTCTGCACGCTCATATATTATCAATCAGTCCTGTGGCCTATCATTGTGCATATAGTCTGAATTGCCGCTAAATGGGAGGTTTTGGTATAATTCTGTGCAGCGTGTATTAATAATTGATTTCTCTATACTAGTTACCCACAGCTGCTTCATATTAACATGAGCACACTTCTATAAATTGTATCTTTCTTATCTCTACTCACTTACTTTCTTACATATTATATGACACGTGAAACTCGAAAGTTCATTGCTTCCCTTACAAAAGTACACCGCCTATTACTATCTTGAGCTAGTTATACCCAGTCCACCTCATTACACCCTTTCCCTGTCTTGAGTAGTTATATCCAGTATTTGTCTAGGTCTTCTCACTGGTATCTTCCCATTGGGTATGCAAGTCAATTCCCAATCATTATTCTAGATTATTCCATTCACGCTGCATTATTGCTAGTAAATTCTAATATCATGGATAAATAGTAAGGCATGGCGTTCATAATAATGGCTAATTTTTATATTCAATATTAATTAATTATTATGTTATATAAAATGTTTTAATCGTTGTAACTATATTAATAAATTGAGATGGAAGTACGATGAGGTATTATTCTATCATTATTGTAAAATATTCTAACGATAATAAAATCATAACACGAACATATGTTTCAACGTGCCAGATCGTAAACTACACCTTAACACGAACAACTTCATCCCTTCGAAAGGAGGGGATGAAACAATCTGAGTCTGACGTGATTTATCATCCAGCTGTAAACAAAAAAAACAAGTTTTTGGTAGCGTGGAGGTTAACGTGATGTAGGAGAGAGGTACAGGGGATGGCATGGGGTGGAATGGGGTGGAATGTAACTCAAGACTACTTTGTTTTCGAGTACTTCGGGTTGTACTCTTCTTAACATCCACGGAGAAGGAAAATGAAACTTTGAGACGATGAATCATTACCAGTTCACTTGACAGTCTTGATGAATTCAACCTTTCGCTACTGATGAATCATTACGTTACGTACGAGTTTCTCCGCAGAATATATCTCCTACCCTTAAACCAACACACCTTCTAGTTAAGTTCGCTCCTTGTTAGCGCTGCGGTTGAGAATATCCTTCACTTTATTCTCCGCCCTGTCCGCCCGGGGTACATTCTGTAATTAAAAAAAAAGTTATACAGTGAAGACCTTTTTTTATTTTTCTAGTGGTGATGAAATTCTGGTTTAAGAGGAAATAAAATTCGTTCAAGAGAAGGATTTTATTTTTAACTTTTAAGGGGGGGTGTTGAAAATAGTGTCATTTTGTTCTCACGCTGTGCTGGGAGATAAAAAGAGCTCCCCCTCCCTTAAATCCTCTCCACCTTATCCACCCCTTTCCTCCCCCTCTAACACAGCACCAACATGTGAGGCTACATCCACTGGACTTTCCAAACAGCTGACAGAGCTACCTTCTGCCAATGACAGATGACACACCTGTCAAAACTGTCGTTTCTATCTCCCACGATATGGAAATAGATTGTTTTTACTTCCATCCCATTTCTAAACCCATTGGTTTGATCATTTTAATTTTTAATTGTTTTAGGATGTAAAAACACTATTTTCTACGTTATTTATATGCTTCCATTCTAAACCAAACTAAAGACAAACATGAAACACATGTGATTGTAAACGATTGCTTATATACACAGCTGGTATAAATTGGTATGTGATTATTGGCCTTAATAATAAGCTGGAATTAACTACTAGCCACACGGATGTACTATACCCATTATGGCCTTCAAAGGTTTCTCATCCGCAAAGGTGGAGAAGTACACTAAATGTCCTAGTATGACTAAAATAGTGAAATATTTCAGTTATGAGGTGAACAGGGATCGAGTCCTGGCTGAACATCATGAGTGAAAAATTAACTAAATGGCTTTCCACTCCCCCAACATGCAAATGAGGCAGGTCGTATATATATTCGAGCTTACTCATTCCTATACTATCAGAGGAATTAAAATATAGCTTTCAGTCCAGACTATTAGTAAAACGCTGCTTAATAAATTATTCATGCTAATCAAATTCATATAATCTAATACCTAATCATTCTCTCCGATCAAATTAAATGATTTGATAATATCCATAGAAACTAGAGTAAGTAGAATATGCTTGGAAACGACCATTTATAGGATTTACAAACTTTACTTACTTACGCTATGGCATAAGGAACTCAAAAGTTCATTGTCGCATTTACAAAAGTACACCATCATCCCTATCATGAGCTAGTTATTTATATCCAGTGTTCCTCATTACACCCTTTCCCTATCTTATATTATGCTAGTTCCATCCAGTACACCTCATTACACACTATATCTTTCAGGTCCAATATAATGTAACTATTCCATCTGAATCTAGGTCATCCAATTGGGTTTGCAATTCCGATTCCAAAATCTTCCATTCAAGTCACATGTCTTACCCACCATAATCTACGAGATTTGATTATCCCAACAATATCTTGTAATTAATATAGAGTATGTAACTCATCTCTATGTAATCTCCTCCCCTCCTCAGTAGTCCTATTCTTTTTTGAATCAAATATTCTTCCAAAGCACCTTGTTTTCTAAAACCCTAAATGGTTTTTTGGCATGTAAGGTAAGAGACCACATTTCATACCCATAGAGAATAAGTAAAAATAATGTTGACTATATTCTGAGTTGAATGTAGGATAAATGTTAACAACCTACTGGTTACTGACCAAGAAATAAAGTGTATATACCGACAATATATTTAATATAATATACACTAATCAATGGATATGTATAGTTAAAATGGTTCCTAAATATTTAAACTCATTAACAGTGTCAAAGAATATGTTGTTCTCAGTAATTCTAAATTATCGATTCCAATCTGTGATCTCTGTGATCATATACTTAGTCATTTCAACATTCACTTCTAAACCCATTTTCTTACAATACTCTCATAAAATGTCTGAATTTTGCAACAGCTTCCTTACTATTACCCAACAAAATTAAAATATTTTCATTTTATCATTTAATGTAACCCATTCCATACTTCTTGTGTTACCCTAATATTATATTCTAAGGATAGATTAAAGAGTAATGGGAAAGTGTTCTCCTTGTTTCAACCCATTATGTAATTTGAAAGTAGCTGATAATTGACATACAACCCATACTCGCCACGCTGTATAAATATACCAGTATAGTTAATAATTAAGGTAATTATATATTCCCTCTTGGTGACGTAGGTTTTTTATAATGTAGGTCAGATTAAGGCTCTTTAAATTCTCGAGATTTATCTAGTAGAAAAAGTATTATGATCGTCAACAAAAATTTTATTCGAGATTTTAATGGATATCTACGTTTCATGACACACTGAACCAAATAGGTGTTTTCAACGATTATTTAAATATTTGTTATAATTAATGTTTTGAACCAACGTGGAGGTATTAGATACAAAACTGGCTATTAGAAAAGAACATACTTATGTGGACACGACATCTAACCACCAATATCATATAGTCTGATCTTCCACTGACGGGGATATCAGTGTTCGGTTCCAGCTGGGTGAATTTATGGTGATTTTTTCTAAGCAGTTTAGACCCATCCTACACGAAAATGCGGTTAATTTTAATCAAGAACCATAAGAGTCATTATTAGGATTTGGGGCGATAGTTATGACAGGTGTTAGGTTTAAAAAAAGAGAGAGATTTAACTGATATTATAGAAAAGGGATATATCTGACTGGTAAAAGAGCTCATAGATATATTTTAATGTCACGTAATTAAATTTGTCAAAGAAACTTTTAATGTATATTATTAATATAAAATAACAGGGTTAAATTAGCAAAATGTTATCTATTTTTAACGCCAAAAATATATTTGTATTTTCTAAGAGATACTTCGTGTAAAATTTGGACTGTATTATAGAAGGAGCCAATATATCACTGAAGAGAGGTGGAGTGATAGTAATTAACGTAATAGGACAAACCATCCTCGGTGAATTCATCCGGACATTGAACCAATGCCTACCAGTTTTGCCAGATATTGTTTCACACGCTCCCTCATCCAGTTAAATTATTCTAACGTCCCATAGCTCAAGTGAGAACCCATTTAATGAGCTACGATGAGAAGAATGTTTACGGCTGTTGGTGATTAATTAGTAGTGAAATTGCTCTATTACCGGTTTGAATCGGGCGGGTGAACACAATCGCAACCACGTCATTGGTGTTGGCCTCAGATGTGTTAAAGATCGTAATATTAGGTTCACTTTTCTTTGAATACAGCTACCTAACCCCTTACATCCATGTTTTATCACTTTGGGAGTTGATTTTAAGATTAAAACATATAATATGTATTGTTATAAGCTGTCCTTTGGAGGATTTCTGGAGATCTAGTCTCACAATATACCCCAATGCTAGGCCCATATATTGAAATACCTATGTACTCTTCTATATTCAATGTCCTATAATGTTTATGTCAATATACAACAGCCATGGTGAAATATTTGGGTGCAATTTTTTTTTAACAAATACCACCAAAGTTTATACATTAATGTATAATCAATATTCTATTTGACATAACGACTGAATCTAAAGGTAAGGTAAGGTATAATATTATTGTATATATGTTAAATATATTATAAATGAGTCTAAAAACCATTATAAGAAATACAGATTATAGTAAAACAATTTTTATTCTCTTGAAACTGTTGTGATCAAGGCTAAAGTAATTTTAGCTTCAATCGACTTATCGAAACGTAGACTTAATAAAACAAAAACAATATTAGAGAACTATATTATTTTAATATTTCTCAAATATTTTCAAAAGGCTTGAATACAAATGAATGTTATATTAACTTATCAATTACCTCACATTTAACTCATTATTGCAAAAGTATTTTCTTGGTTTTAAATTGCATGAAAACTCAAGTCTATATTATTAAAAAAGTCTTATTTGACAAATGTGTTTGTAGGCATTCGAATTTGTCAGATACTGTACAATTGTTTCTAGTTACAAATGTTTATGTGATATTATGTAATTGGGACATTCATTGTTCACTTCATTCATTATAATCTGTTGGCTTAGGTTTCCTTATGTCAATAAGTCTTTGTAATTAACTAGGACCTTAGCATTCAAATCAATGTGATATCGTTAGTAATACGTCCATCCTAATTACTATTGTAAAACCTATATAATATTAATATATATTTAATGTGGTGTGGAAATTAGCCTATTAGATTAATCTAATTTCTAAACAACAAAATGTTATGCCCGAACCTAATATTACTACACAGAAACTATGGTTTAAAGTTTAGACTGCTTTTCAGTAAGTGAAATATTTTTAGTAAGCATATAATAAGATAAATGTTTGCCATGACAAATATGCTGTAGAGTCCTAATATAATCTTGCTTTTAATCTTATGACCCGAAATGATAATAAGACGAGGAACTGAATGAAAAAAATATATTGTGTTTAAGACAATAGATCATTTTAAGAAAGACAAGTCCTTTGTTCTGCTAGATTTTCACCCCCTTGTGAAGATAATAGCTATGCCTAGTCGGAAATAAAATTAAAAACTCGATAGCTTGCTTACATTAGCCAAGCACTTAGGGAGATCTCTCTATAAAGGATCTTACATAACGAATAGTGTAGCTTAATTATTTTTTTTCTAATGTACATTTGATTTATATATTCTACGTTTCAACACCAATATCACATGCTACACTAATTTAAATTTGTTTCTATCAAATATAATAATTTAAATCGCCAAAGCTAATAGCTCATAAAAACATCTATATGTGACCATATATGCAACTAAGACAATATATCAGGTGAACATAACATAATTTGGTTTAGTAAAACATTCTAGTAACAAGTTTAGAAATATATTATTGTAAACTAGAATGTAGTATGATGACATAGCAGTTATAGTAATAAGTGTAATATAAAGATAATGTTGAGTAGCAGTTATTATGGTGGTTAACCATGATAATAATAAGCCTAAAAAGAAATAAAGTTGGACAGAATGTAGTATGGTGATAAAACCATGATAATAACATGTCTAGGAATGAGATAAAAGGAGTGATCATTTAAAATGGTGATTACAGTCTGATAAAGACAAGTCCAGGAATAAGATAATAAACACTATCAGTTTAAATGGTGATTACAGTCTGATAAAGACAAGTCCAGGAATAAGATAATAAACACTATCAGTTAAAATGGTGATTACAGTCTGATAAAGACAAGTCCAGGAATAAGATAATAAACACTATCAGTTTGATTAAATTGGTGATTATACAAGTTACTTGATAAAGACAAGTCCAGGAATAAGATAATAAACCAACTATCAGTTTAATAAATTGTGGTGATTAACATAAGCTCTGATAAACGATCAAGGGTCCAAAGGTAATAAGATAATAAACACTATCAGTTAAAATGGTGATTAAGCCTGATAAAGACAAGTCCAGGAATAAGATAATAAACACTATCAGTTAAAATGGTGATTACAGCCTGATAACGACAAGTCCAGGAATAAGATAATAAACACTATCAGTTTAAATGGTGATTATAGCGCCTGAATAAAACCCACAGTGTCCAGGAATAAGATAATGCACACTTTAAAATATTGCATGGTTACAAAATCTCAAGATCATCAAAATGTATGACAACAGATACAATGTGGGAGAATGACACAAGAAGGCAACTGTTTGTCTCTCCCTCTCACCAATCTCCCTCTCTTTCTCTTAGTCACGTGATTAATTCGTGCATGGTCGCGATAACACTGGGCGGTTTCGGTGGGTTTTTGGCGAGTTTGAAAATATAGCCACGCGGCGCGCTGCTCTGTTATAATCCCGCGGGACAGATAATGCTCTCGGAAAATAAACGGGCTATAAATTGTCAAGGTGGTCACGAGGATTTCCAGGTGGGACGAAGAGGAGGAGGGGGTTGGCCCGTATATCTGTGTACTAGAAAGGCTGGACTGGTCTAAACAGGAAGAAGGTGGCTGTTTTGTGGCAATTAAAAGTTAGAATATGGCAACGTAGATAAATATTTGTCAAGCCATTGCAGTATCATCCACCCATATCCACCTCAATTTAATATTCGGTTACGAAAACCATTTTACTAATGACTCCAACACTTTCCTAGTGAGACCCTTCCTATTTCTTATAGAGCTAGAATAAACATACATTTCTGGGATCGCACCTTTTAGTGCACAATACAGAGAGGTGAAGAGTTGTATTTATTGTGTATTCAATGTCAAAATAAAAAAATTTAAAACAAAACTTATTATGACTATAAAATATTTTTGGAGTTAGTTTTAATACCCTATTTTAGTTAAATATTTGTAAATTAATAACAAATATGCTTAAAATATATATTTTTAGGACATGAATTACACATAATTATATTCAAATAAATTTAAACTTACATTTGTTACATTTAACTGCCGTTTAAATATACTTTCATTAAAATAACATTAAAATATAATACTTAGTACGAGAATTGATCGAACTTAATAGTTTTCAGGTTTTAATACTGTGTACACATGTCTTTTCAGATATATTTATAGTATTACTTAATTTACTCCAGAAATATTTTGAGGTTTTTTTATGCTAGTTTTAAGTCTTACTATGTAGAAAATTCATCCAAACCCATTATTAAATAGGTATTTATGACGATTTTCTTTAACTTCAATAATTTCAATGCTTTATTTATAACAATGCATATTCTAACGGGAATAATTGTTCCATATAAAGCTCTAAGTTGAAATTATTACTGTAGATTTATTTATATAATTACTCTGACGACATTTAATAATTTTCATAAACAAATATCAGTGTTTATTTGTTTATGAAAAATATATAAATATATTATTTTATATTAAATTTGGTAGTTTAAAGATTTTAATTACCTTTTCCAAAAAGCAACCAAAGGGACTCTGGTCAACCTACTTTTTAAATGACAAAAAATGATCATCATCAACTAGCAATACTGCTCTTTCCAATATTTTTTTCGGATGACTTTGATGTGGCTTCTTTTGTATTTTTTCCTCAACAGCTGTTCTTGATCGTTACGAAGATTCCTCCAAAGATTGAAGACCAGGGAATTAGATTGACTGGATCAAACCAAACGTAAACAGAGAAACCTCTCATGTAAAAAAGAGAATAACAAAGAAGAATAAACTCCTTGACAGGAGGAATCACGTTTGATGTTTTTTTATAAATACGTTTATTTTGAGTCGACAATCGCACGTGGGGCTGTCTCTCATCATCTAGGATGCCCACTTATGTAGGGGGAGGAAGTTAGATTTATTATTTATTATTTAGCACCGCGTCTTACTACCCGTTCGGGTTATACGCTTTAAGTACTAATTATGCAAATGGATTGTGAATTGGGAAGGTTGAATTAGAGGAAGTGAACCCGCATTTGCGTGGAGGGAGAGTGGAAAACCATTTAGGAAAAACCACCACCAGTTCACCCGACCGAGATTCGAACCACGATCTCCCCGTCCTTGGCGGTGAGCTCAACACGACTAGCGCGTTAGCCAACTACGCCACCGAGGCGGGTGAAGTTAGATTTGTAGAAAGAGTGTAGTAGCATTTACTTGTAGGGAGATTTAGAAACTATTTAGGAAACATCTCACTCAGCAGATCCTATTGAAAACTAAGCCCTGATCTTTCCTTCATTGTGTATCAAGAATGATGCCTTAATGCCCTTGGCCCTGTCGAGTGCATCGTTTGGAAATATCCGTTTTCTTGAGAACGAGTGAAATTTCTATGTTAATATTTTCAAAACCCTTTCAAAGATAATATTTCGATGCTTATTAACTGTTACATTTTCCTATTTTTTTTAATAAGCTGGCAGTTTACTATTAAAAAATGTTAATTTTATCGATATTTGATCGCTGTTAGAATTATATAGGAGGTGTGTATATAAAAATTATAACTTAATCAACAATATTCTGTTCTTGAACAAACCGTTCCTGAAAATAAAATTGTAAAACAACAAGAATTCTTGAAGATAACCGTTTGTTCCCATGGCTCTGCATTTCCACGCCAAATGAAAAGGGCCAATCGCCTTAACTATGGTACACGAACTCATGGCCTGCTTAAACACGGCTAGTCTGATTGGCATTTCCTCCCTGCCCCGTGTTTGCCATACTTTTATATAACACTATCTAGACAGTTGTCATAAACGTAATAAAATATAGTTTAATTTTTGTTTGTACATAATTTTTAATAATAAAAAGCACTTAAACAACGATTTCAAACTGTGCTATATTTGTTTAACTTTTAATAACAGATTATGGGAATTTTTAGTTATATAATTTAATAAAATAATGCTTCTGGGACTTTGCCATCATTCATAAATATCTGATAAAATATCAACTTTTAAACATTTAAAGATTTATTAAAGATTTCGTATACTTAGGATGAAATAGCCAGCAAGGTTCTGTATCTATATACATGTGAATTAAATATCAAGAACTTCTTATTTAGTTCGCCGTGTCGGGGAGGTCATATTCTGAGTTCCAGTCATATATACAGACGGTGAGACGTTCGATATGGTCTTCCTCATATTATTTAATCAAATGCGGCTACATTTTAACTAATTTATATTTTCCCCTCCCTTACCAATTATTGAAGTGGCTTCCTATTAAAAGTTCCTGAGGGCCACAATTGAGTTCACGAGTCTATTAGCAGGCACATTATCCAAAAACAAAACAGGTATTTAATTGTGAATGGAACAATTTGAAGTGGTAATTTAAACATGTTTATTTACATACTGAATAAATTTTCCGAATAAAATATAATATGTATTCTACGTCAATATAATACAGGAGGACTACATTAAATATGAACATCAGTAGGAGTGGTCATGGATTTAACTCAAGAAAGTCAAAACGTTCTGTTCTTTGGATAAGAACATCAACTTTACCCCAGTATATTAATTTTCCGAAAATTTGTGGGCCGCAAAAAAGAAAAAAAAGGCATCGGGGTCCACCAGTTTGAAACTACTGCACCAATGTATTAGAACTTACCCAGTACAGACACTAAAAAATGTATAAAATATAGTAAAGAAAACATGTTTATATATCGTGTGGTGTGCCAAAGCCCAAATTTAATAATCTGGCTCTTAGACTAATTTGAGTTTGAGAGCAATACCTTATATCAGTTTTATTCAAACTTCTTTTTGTTCAGGTAATCCCATATATAATATATCTTAACTATAACACCCCCAAAGTTGTTGGTGCATTATTTGAACTCTCTCTCTCTCTCTCTCTCTCTCTCTCTCTATATATATATATATATATATATATATATATATATATAGAGAGAGAGAGAGAGCATATATATATATATATATAAATATATATAGAGAAAGAGCATATATATATATATATATATTATATATATATATATGTATATATATATGTATATATTATATGTAATATATATATTGTATATATATATGTATATATATAAGAGAGAGAGATAGAATATATTATATATATATATATAGCCAAATATATATATTTATTTAATCTTACTAATATTATAAATGCGAAAGTTTGTGTGTTTGGATGTTTGTTGCTCAATAACGCCAAAACTGCTAAACGGATTCGAATGAAACTTTGTACGTTGGTAGAGTATGTCCTGGAATAACATATAGGACTATTCCCAACCTTTTATTTTAAATATTAATAAATATATAATTATAATTCGATTGAAATGATGTTATTTAAGAATTTGTGATTTAATATTTTGTAATTAAAGTAAATAGTAATTAGTGTGACGTAGTTTCATACTAATAAATAATAAATATTATGTGATTTTAGCTATGTAGTTAGAAAAAAAATATTATTTCATTTATTTATTTATCTTAATTATGAAGGTAAAAATTAAAAAAAATTAAATTTATAATTGATAACTTAAATAATATATATTTCTATTATTACGAAATATTTAAAAGTAAAAATTAAAATATGGCAAAATTATTTACACCTAGAACTGAGAAAAACGCATAGATATTTGAAAAAAATAAAGTTTGATTTATGACCAAAACAGTTTAGTTAAAAATTAAAAGATTTCATCAATTATTGCGGGCAAAGCCGCGACGGGTAAAAGCTAATTAATTTGTAATGATTTTTAAATTTTGACAACTCTGGTATGTTGGAAACTTATGTTGGTATGCTGTTACTTAGTAAGATCATGTGATTTAGTATCAAGTTAATAACTATGATGTGATTTTAACTATGTAGTTTGAAAAAAATATTATTTCATTCATTTATTTATCTTAATTATGAAGGTAAAAATAAATTTAAAAAAAATTTATAATTGATAACTTAAATAATATATATTTCTATTTTTACGAAATATTTAAAAGTGAAAATTAAAATACGGCAAAATTATTTACACCTAGAACTGAGAAAAACGCATAGATGTTTGAAAAAAATAAATTTTGTTTTATGACCAAAACAGTTTAGTTAAAAATTAAAAAATTGTTTCAATTATTGCGGGCGAAGCCGCGACGGGTAAAAGCTAGTAAATATATATATATATATATATATATATATTAGCCAAATATATATATATATATTATATATAAATATATATATATAATATATCTAAATAATATATATAATGTATAATATATAATATATATTATATAATTATATATATAATATATAAATATATATATATAAAATATATATATAAAATATATATATATAAAATATAAATATATATATAAATATATATTATATATAATAAATATATATAATAATATATAATAAATATATATAATAATATATATATAAATATATATAGCCAAATATATATATATATTATATATATATATTAGCCAAAATTTGAAAGAAAAAAAAATCGGGCTTTAGTCATTTTAAAACGACCAATCCTAGGATTGATATATATATATATATATATATATATATTATATATATATATATATTTATATAGAGAGAGAGAGAGAGAGAGAGAGAGAGAGAGAATATAATATATATTTTTCAACAATCTACACCTAAAATAAAACTGTCACTCTCAGATTGCATATACTTACGTACAAGTTTCCTTTGGATAGCCCTATATCTGGACACGATTATTAAGTTTATCAGGAAATAATGTATGTATATGTTGGGCACATAGCGCAAAAACGACCAATGAATGGTTTTTTGCTCAATCCTAGGATTGGTCGTTTTAAAATGACTAAAGCACGATTTTATGTTTCTTTCAAATTTTGGCTTTAGCCATCTCCAAACAATCAAACCTAGGATTGTACAGTTATTAAACGACCAAAGTTGAAAATACATTCGTTAGGTTAGGTTGGGTTAGGTAAGACTTGGGTAGGTTAGGCTTGGTTAGGTAGGCTAGGTTAGGTTAGGCTATGCTTCCAAAAAATTTGTAAGGTGGTCTTGATAATTTAAAGTAAATTTGTAATCTCGCTCAGATTCTCTTTGCATATCAATGAGATCCACTTGTCCTCTTTAATTATTTGTGTGGTTGATCAAAATTGGTTTCATGCCACCTTCTCAGTCTGGTTCAGAAACAAAGTAATATGTTATATCACAATATTATTTCAAGATTGGGTCGTTTATTAATGGCTTAATCCTAGGTTTGGCTGTTTGGAGACAGCCAAGGCCAGAAATAGAATATAATTTCGGGCTTTGATTATTTTAAAACGTCCAATCCTAGGACTGAGCAACAATCCATTCATTTAACGTTTTCGGGCTCTGCGCCTAGCATATATATATAAATTGTACTTACCCTCTGAGATGTCTTAATATACCCCAAATTGAATATCACTGCCTTACACTATTCGACCAAAGAAACGTGGTGATTGTTCAATCAATAGCTTTTTAATTAAATATGTAGCCTATTACAATATTGGCTTGAATTTATAAAACAATTTTTAGAATTAATCTAAATGATAGTTAAATGAAAAAAATAATAGTTCTCTCAATATTAGTACAGAAAGAGGCTAAAACAGACGATTAGTAACTTTAAATCAACACTTTAATTGAAAAGTAAATATTCACTAGATAAATAAAAGCAAACTACACACTAAGGCTTTTAACTTTTCGAAGATAATGGCATTAGGTAAGCTCCAGCTGACGTCAGACAAACCTCAGCAAGCTGGCCATCTCTTTATTCAACATATATCGAGTAATTAATTCTGCCCCAACCTGTATTAACAATAATAATTTGCTGGCTTGATGGCCCCTCTCGATGTAAACACACCGTGTGTGTGGGTAGATCTCTTTACAACACACATTGTGTGTATCCAACCATTTCCCATTTAGGGCACCGGCCATTATCACATTTACATTCCACACGGGCCGATGCGCTACTCTTTGAAGCGTTAACTGGTCAGTTACAATATTAGTGTTGTATCGAAACATTTATTTCACAGCTCTTTATGTTACTGTATTTATTTTTATTTGTGTGTGAAGTATAAAACTATTCACACTAGATATTATGAGAGAACTGCTCTCTAGTTACAATACAGTACAATTTTCGTAGAAACAGCCCTTTAGAAAATTAAAACCTATTATTTTAAGACTAAAATTTATAACATTTTACTATATTGTTAGATTTATTTTATAATTGTTATAAATAAATTTTAAAAGGAACAGTTGCTAATAACGTGTCTTTACGTATTATTACATGGACGTAAATTTTGTAAATTCTTTATCTATCATATAGAGAAGACCCTTCCTATAGAATATGGACTTAATTTTATTACAACCGTTTAATACATGAATGCTCATAGAAGTCCCCCACCTTATCAACTAAAAATGGTTTATTTGATAAAAAGTATCCCCTCCAAAATCGCTAGTGTTTTTCCAACCTTAGTTAATGTTATTTAGTTCTAACGGGTCACTAGTCCCCTAATTTTTTTCTTCTTCTCCCCTCCCAAATATCAGATGACATTGAAGGAGAATGAAGGTATGAACATTAATTACATTAGTATGAACCTAAATCTCTCCCTAGCCGTAGGTCATATCATCAAGCAACATACACCTCAAATATTCCATTACACTTGGTTTTTAAGCTATTTTAATGACTATTAAACAAAAAACTAAACTCTATTTATTTTTTTCGCGATAGACATTATTAATAACCAGCTACTAGTTATTATATTTTTAAACCACATTATGAATATGATAGTTCTATGCTTAGGACATTCAATTAGGATTTTTTTTTTTTTACCAATAAACGCCAGTAAAATATTCAAATAAGAGAATAAAAGTCTAGAAATAGTACCAAATTTTCATTATGTAAGAGGCTAAAAGTGAAGTTGAATACCCTTTAATAGTTACTCTCATGCATATCCTTTTAGAGATAATGAAGTTCAATATACTCTTATAGCTATTTACTTCCATATATCTCCTTTTATATTTAGTGAAGTTCAATATCCTCTGATAGCTATTCACTTCCGTGCATCTCCTTTTAGAGTCTGTGAAGTTCAATGTTCTCTGATAGCTATTCACTCCCATGCATGTCCTTTTAGAGTTTGTGAAGTTCAATATCCTCTGATAGCTATTCACTTCCGTGCATCTCCTTTTAGAGTCTGTGAAGTTCAATGTCCTCTGATAGCTATTTACTCCCATGCATGTCCTTTTAGAGTTTGTCAAGTTCAATATCCTCTGATAGCTATTCATTCCCATGCATGTCCTTTTAGAGTTTGTGAAGTTCAATATCCTCTGATAGCTATTCACTCCCATGCATGTCCTTTTAGAGTTTGTGAAGTTCAATATCCTCTGATAGCTATTCACTCCCATGCATCTACTTTTAGAGCTAGTGAAGTTCAATAATCCCTGATAGCTATTCACTCCATGCATCTACCTTTAGAGCTAGTGAAGTTCAATAATCCTTGGTAGCTATTCACTCCCATGCATCTCATTTTAGAGATAGTGAAGTTCAATAATCCTTGGTAGCTATTCACTCCCATGCATCTACTTTTAGAGCTAGTGAAGTTCAATAATCTCTGATAGCTATTCCCTTCCATGCAACTCCTTTTAGAGTTAATGAATTTGAATATCCTCTAATATTCACTTTCATTCATCTATTTTTAGAGCTAATTAACTCGAATATCCTCTAATATTTACTTCATCACATCTGTTTTTAGAGTTAATCAAGTTGAATATACTCTCTAATGTGTATTTCCATAAATTTTTAAAGTTTTATCTTTAAAAATCGCTGAATAAAACGTAAATTCATTCCTATCTTGACCTGCCGTGACGTCAGAGGTAGGACACGTCCCTCACGTCTCAAGGTCACATAAACAGGAATGTGATCTGATACTAGCTTGGATAAGAACTATAGACCCCTTATATTTTTAATAACGACATTGAAAGAACGTATAGCTGGCTAGCTGTTGCTAGAAGTTTGAGGCTATTATTTGTTTTACGGTATTAATGAGATATTGGCATGAAGAATTGTCCAGTGTATTAGAGTAAACAAATTCTTTTAGATGCACTTTCATTTAAATTAGCGACCAATGTGTGATAGCTAAAATCGGTAGATGGACAAACCGTTCTTTAAGATTATACTTTAATTTAATTTTAATTTTTTCCATCTATTTTTCCCTTCAGATTACTTTAATAATTTAGTGTAATATAACACCAGAAATACTACCAAAGGATTTGAATTAAATCAATTAAAATAGTTCAAAAGTCTTTCTCACACTCAGGTCTCCTCTTCAGCACTTGACAAATGGTTTAGTTTATCACTATTTATTACTACTTTATGAACATTGTCTTAATGTCGGGACATCCTAGGCCTGCTGGAGACCAGGTATTTTAAAGCTTAATTATTATAAACGAAACATTTAACAAATAATACATCCTCTGCCCTTTTGAATCAACGATCTTAAGAGTTTACCAGGAAATTTATATATTCTTTAAATTGAAAAATGAAACCTAGACGCGGGAATTGGACCCGTGACCTTGGGATTATTTCGCCAATGATCTATCCACTGAGCTATTCAGTAATTGTCCCCCGCTCAGGGTTAATTTTTTATTTATATTTTAAGGAAGAGCATGTTAAGAATGTGTGAAATTCGTCAGCTTCATATAAGTGATCAATTACTAAGATAACAAGCAATCAGATAATGCAGTCCTCCTCAACTCGGCAGGGCCTTTTGTTGCCAATAGTACAGTAACTGTAAGAATGAGCATATGGCGAGGGATTAATTTATAATAACGCAATTAGATTAGTTAGTTGACGGCTATGGCCGAATATAAATATCATAATCTTTAAATTGAAAAATGACACCTGGACATGGAATAGAATATGACATTTATAAATTGAATGTTTACAGAAATATTTTCATCTACAATTAAATGGATCTCAAGTTGTTGGTTTTTTTGTGAGCTAAGGTAGATTAGTCCCTTTATCATAAGTTAGTAGCTATAGGTGTTTTGATGATCATGTCTAAAAATGAGGCTGATGGAACTCAGTATTTGGAGGTTATATTTGAATAACACTAAAATCTAACTTTTTCTTATATTTAGAACTTATAAGATATTTGACGGTTTTAATTTTAAGTACTATACAAATACCAAGAAAAAGTTTAAAAATATTTAAATTTATTGAGTTTTTTTCCTTCAAAATATTATAAATAGGTATATATATCTGTAGTTATTACCACTCATGTAGTGATTGTAGAACTTTGATAGTGATATCAGTATTTTTTTCGCCTGAGGCTTGTAGTGTTTTTATTGAGTTATAATAAAAAAAATCTTGGAAAATAAAAACACTGACCTTCATTAATAGAATAAGCTAAAACGCTCGTACAATTAATTCTGCATAAATACTGAGGCTTGG
>JBCFYV010011135.1:6901011-6943694 GCA_039000515.1 Timema cristinae
TTACAAAATGGTTGACTATCGTGTGTGATATATCAGGATGATATTATAACATGATCTATACTATCAGGACTCGACCTCAGTGCTTTTGGGGTATAGTGCTCAACACTGGACTAGATATTTATTAATTCAAAACCAGCAGCAGTTAATGGAGTTTTCCTAAACTATTCATAGCACAACTTTCTTCGGAGGGAACGTAAACATTGTTGCTCTCATGTCCATCCACGTAATGACTATTAGCAGATATTAGAATGTAAGTATTGACACTGAAATTTTGTGAGACCGGTTTTAACGAACATTTTCTTAGTTAGAACCTTAAAATGGCTATAAAAGAATATTTAAAGTTAGTTGTATTATTTTAATTAATAGTGCATATGTGAAATAAAGAAAATTAAACCTGTTTCGAAAATTGGTTACACAAAACAATAAATGCTTTTGTGGTACATTTTGTTAATTTAAATGTGATTTAATGATAATATGATTATTTAAAAAAAGGCATCTAGGGAATACATTTCCTTTCATCGAAGACTGGCTACTATTACGTACATATTGTGGTAGAAGGCATATATTTAAAGCTACAAAAGCTACAAAAAGCTCAAATAAATTAAAACTGATTTTTTTAACGTCCTATTTTAACTTTTTTTAATAAATTAAATACTTTATCTTCATTGATTTTCATATCGAAATAACTTAAAACGTTTTATTTAAACAAAATCATAATCTGATTTAACACAAATAATTGTTTCAAAGTTTAGTTCATCTTAACAATACGTAATCTAGATTGTTTCTTGGCTTAATGCTTACATTTTACAAGGACACGTGAATTATAGCGGCCGAATTCATTTTAATGAAATTAATAGTTTGTTAGCCTGTCACTAGCGTTGTGCAACTTCTACCGCAAGTAGAGGTCCGACTTTTTAAATGAATACCCGCTGTGAACAATACATATGTGAATCAAAGCTGGAATTCTAAATTTTTTAATACTTTTTTAAATACATTAAAAATTTGTCGGAAGAAATATAGTGAAAGGTTTTTTCTGTATGTTTGAATCAAATAAAAACTGTCACGGGATAACAATACAAATTGGTTACCCCAAGCAACGTCAAGTACTTGTGCTAATATAACATAAAATACTGCTGCAGTACTAATTGTGACACGAAGTTACAGAGTATTTAAATTAATTATCATATAAACCTGTGGTGTCATATGTTTATTAATTATCAGTGTTAACAAACACACTTGTGAATCAAGGCGAGCCATTTTATATCATCAGTGAGGTGTGATATAAATGGACGTCATTATTTAGATTACTCGATAATTGGGTGACCTGGCAGTCTAGGGGTAAGGTATCGGACTTATGTGCTGGGGTCCAGGGTTCAATCCTCGGTCCCGGCACAAATTTATCTGATTACCAAACCCTTCCTTCACCTCTGACAAGACATCTTGTGAATGTGGGAAATGCCAGGCCTCCACCGTGGTTCGGATTCCACGTTAAACTGTAGGTCCTCCATTTCATCTCACAATCACCCTACCATTACACATTAGCGTAAGTGCGTATAACCCGAACGGGTAGTAAGACGCGGTGCTAATAACAATAATTACTCGATAATTTTAACAATTATTTATCAGCTAGTAGAATAATCGTTAAAGTTACTAAATATATTGATTTTTAATTAAAATATTAGATAAGTTTTTGTATTCGTATTTTAACGATAGTTAATTAGTTATAACCCCCCTCGGCGGCGTTGTTGGTTAACGCGCTTGTCGTGTTGAGCTCGACCGCCGAGGACGGAGAGATCGAGGTTCGAATCTCGGTCGGGTGAACTGAGGTGGTTTTTTCTAAATGGTTTTCCACTCTCCCTCCACGCAAATGCCAGTTCACTTCCTCTAAATCAACCTTCCCAATTCCTACTCCATTAGCGTATTTGTACTTAGAGCGTATAACCCGAACGGGTAGTAAGATGCGGTGCTAAATAATACTAATTATAATTAGTTATGAACGTAGGAACTATCGATAAACTATTGTAATAAAGTGCCCTAACAATTTATCTTGGGTGTATAACATTATTAGTACTATCTATCTAAACAAATATATATTAGTTGGTTTTTGTTGGTTGCCAGAGAATTTTGAGTATTTTAGATCATTTTACTAATAAACATTGCACATACATGATGCACTTCGAATAAAGCAATAGAACGTTATGTAGTGTAATAAGTGAAATGCCACTATGTTTTTTTTATCGCCAAGTCTTACTACCTGTTCAGTTTATCCATATATATGATAATTACGCTAATGGGGTAGGGATGAGGAAGGTATTTTAGAGGTAATCTACCTTCAGTTGTGTGGAAGGAGAGTTTGAAGTATTTGAAACTTACAGGGAAAAACGGGAAAGTCACATAACACACATCTTTTAGGACTACTTTTATTTCTCAAACTTCATAAAGACCCCAGAAAGTACCTTTAAAAAAATATATTTAAATATGACATAAACTGCTTTTAACTATATTCTAAAGTGCATTAGAAAGGTATCATGATTGTCTAACAGATGGAAGCACTTACTAAATTTGAGTTAAAACAGGACTTTATACCTGATCGCCCAACACTCTTCATTTCAAATTAATCATCAAGGACGCCGCCATTCAGACGGTAAAAATGTTCAAATAATAAAGGATATACGATTGCATCATTAACATTTAAGTAGCCCCTACACTGATACATGGTTTAAGCAGTGTGGTCCAATTTGGGGCCCTCACAGTAACCTGGAGTTCTATCAATGATGCATTTCATTATGTATTTATTTATTTAGTTGTTTTGTGAAATTGTGTGGGCATGCATATCTATCTCATAGTACATTTTTGGAAGATTAATAAACCTTTTTTTGGCAGTAAAACTTGAAGGATTCCAACTACCAATCATCTATACTTATAAAATAACATGTCCTGATTGACTGAACTGACTGACTGACTGATTCATCATCGCCGAGCGCAAACTATCAAGGCTACAAGCATGAAATTCTAAATGTATATTCATTTTGTATGTAGGCACCCACTAAGAAAGGATTTTAGAAAATTCCACCCCAAAGGGGTCAAAATAGGGGATGATAATATGTATGA
Source organism: Timema cristinae (assembly GCA_039000515.1). NCBI lineage: Eukaryota > Metazoa > Arthropoda > Insecta > Phasmatodea > Timematidae > Timema > Timema cristinae. The sequence goes on from JBCFYV010011135.1 coordinate 6,904,123, forward strand.
TAATATGTATGAAAGTCCGTCATTTTGAAAGTTACATAAACAAAATTTTGTATTTCGGTTATTGACGTAAAACAAATAAATACGTGTTTCAGGAATTTTGGAAATTTTATTTAATAAGGGATGAAAAAGGGGGGTGAAAGTTTGTATTGGACTTGCATTATTTTTGATCTGAGGTCAAGTTATGGTCATCAACGTAACGTAATATTTTAAATTAATCTGTAAATACATTATGTATATTTTCGTATTTGTATATAGTCAACTTCCACGCGAGCAAAGCCGCGGGCAACAGCTATCTAGTACAAATAAAACAAGTATTGAAAACTATTGTATATTAAATGTTAGTTGTAAGGTTACAATAATTTGTTGAGATTTCTAAATATATATTTGCCCTTGGTGTAAAGTGGCAATCAGATTTGGCCTTGGGAGGAAAAAGTTGGATCACGTGGGCTAAGGCTTCAATTTCGCAAAAGACTGGACTGGGGTTTGAATTCTGGTCACATGTAGTTCAGGTGGATTTTCTTGAATTGTTTTTCACTCGCTCTCCAAGCAAATTCAAGTACACCTCCTCTATATTAAACCTTCCTCGTCCTCGACACATTAGCCTATATAGTACATAGGCATATAGCTGGAACTTATAAGACACAGTGACCTGGTGGTCTAGGGGTAAGGTGTCAGACTTCTGTGCTGGCGGCCGGGGTTCAATCCTCGGTCCCGGCACAGATTTATCTGATTTCCAAACCCTTCCTACACCTCTGACAAGACATCTTGTGAATGTGTGGAATGCCAGGCCGCCACCGTGGTTCGGATTCCACGTTAAACTGTAGGTCCTTCATTTCATCTCACAATCACCCTACCATTACACATTAGCGTAAGTGCGTATAACCCGAACGGGTAGTAAGACGTGGTGCTAATAATAATAATAATAATAATAATAATAATAATAATAATAATATAAGACACAATACTAAAAAAAAAGTCATATTTATTTTCGTATGATTCTACAAAGAAAAAAACATAATAGATAATGTACTTTTAAAGAAGACTAAGGCTAAATACTACACACACACACACACACTTTGTTGCATCTTATGTGGTGTTTTTGTTACCGCTGCTGGAAGATGCAGCAGCTGTGTTGACATCCATAAAGACGGAACTCATATTTGGTGTCGTGGTGGGTATAGAACAAAATAAAGTTTACAGTTAATTTAACGATAAATGTACAGTTCATTTAATAATAAATCAACAAAAATACACATTGATATTTGGTCTCTCTTATCTATGAATCAGTGGAGTAGTAGGCCCCCCCCCACTTTTATTAATAGGGGAATTTTTACCGTCCGAAAGGCTGTATCCGGGGTCGATTAGTCTGTAAAAGGGGTCTAGAACTGAGTGATAGCAATTTACCTAAATCTATTGGGTCAACAAAAAAGCGGCTGACCCTTGATCTAAAATACAAATCATTGGGTTGTTCATACCCAAATCATTTTTGAGTTGGAACAATATTGTTGACAGCCAGGAGAACACTAAGGAACGGATGGTTTTAGATGATGATGATGATGATGATGATGTAATGATGATGATGATTATAATACATATAATATCCCAGAATAACCAAACAAAACAATAATTATTATGGACTATTAATTTAGTTTTTCAAAAATAGTATCTTACCTTACATAATGAGAGACATTTAGGTTGTTTTAAAACAAAGTATTTAAGAAATTAATTGGTCCAAAAAAAAGGTTGAAGATATTAGAGTGGAGTAGGTTACATAATGATGAGATATTAATCCTGTTTACATTCCCATACCATGTTAATCTACCTCAGGTTACTGTGGGCAGGGCATGCTACGTCAATAGAAGAATCTAGAACCGTGCTCAAGGTATCGACTCATAGATCCAATGTAAGAGACCCGTGGAAAGACCTAGACGTAGATGGGAGGATAGCATTAGAATGGAGCTGAAAGATTTAACGTGTAATGAGGTTGAATGGTTAGAACCGGAATATACACGCATTTTTTTATAATTCTTTTTAATTTGCATTTTTTTCCATTTAGAGTGCCTACAACATCTCTCCCTATTGATTATTGAGGGTAAAATCAGTGATGATGTGTTTGTTTCCCAGGTTTTAATATTATTACTGTCCATGCTGTGTCACATAGTACTGTCTAGCCCGCAGCACACAATTGCTCCAGTCGCCGGACCAGAGAAAAGGTGGAGTTGTCCCGTTGTATGTGCCCTCATGCGGTCGAAATGAAGCCGGGGCGAGTGTTTGTGAATTACACAGGACGTAGGATGGGGGTAAACAGAAGTAGGAGAAGGGGAGAGGGGAGAGGGGGGATACAGGACGTTCGTTGGTCGCTCACGAAACTTTGCCATCACACTAAGCCGCGCCCTTGGCAAATGTCACATACTCGTTTGAAAACAAAATGCGTAAATACACACCGAGTACTCGTATCGTTCTTATTCGGGCATGTTTTCCGTTGTATTTTTTATACCCCCTCCCCTCCGTCTGCCATTTTTTTTTTACGCTCTGGCCAGAGCAAGCTTCTACTGTTGAAAGTGGTTTCCCCTAGATAAACAAAAGTTTATATCGTTTGGAAAGTGTGGTGTTGAGGGCGCAGGGGGCAGGGGGGAGTGAGAAAATAATAAACTCTAGCAATACATTTAATTTTTTTTTACTATCAGTTTCAAACAAAGTAGTAGGATGTGTTTGTTGTTTCTCACTTTTCATTTGAACACTTTTTACGTACGGTATACAATTATTATTTTTTAATCAAACCATTTAATTTAGGCTAGTCTTAGGTTCTTTTGTTTTTCCTAGTGAGCACTCGGAAACAGGTCATATTATGATCATATAAACATTGAAATCGCAATTTTAATGAATTCAAAAATTTCATAAACCCCTGAACCTGAAAAGTTGGTTTTACCAATTTCGTCCATCTGTGTCTGTTAGTTGAACTATAGCCGAAGCCATTTTACCAATTAATATATATTTATTTTTAATGAATATTTGGGAATAGTTTGGGAGTTTGGGAGTAGTTTAAAAATAAAGATAATAGCTCTTTAAAAATGTAAACTACCTTCTTTAACATAGCCTATGAACCATTAGTTATTTAGACAAAGGAGGGAGACAGAGAGCTGCACTGAACCGTTTATTTTCTATCAACACATATAATATTAACGCATAATTCTACATGGGTCAACCATGGGGTCTTGGGGTATAAGGATTGCCTCATGACCCGATATTCGAGGCTTCGACACCAGCTCAAGTCGATATTTCCTGAGATATGAACATTTGTAGCACAACATTCTTCGGAGTAGAAGTGAAGGCATAAGTCCCATGTCGATTGTGTCATGTGGAAGGTATGTGAACATATTTTTTCGTGTTAAGTCCTTTGGCAATCGCTCTTAGAAATTCAGTGTGTAAATCAATCGGTATCCACCATTAAATTTACTGAACTCTCCTAGTATATAGGGTTTCTACCAGATGGTGCAGGAAGTACTAACCAGCTAAAGGGTTGAGTGTATGCCCAGCTTCACATCAAACCAATCTTCGGGTTGTCCACTCAAGAAGAAGGGGATCGTTTTAAATCAGTACCACATAAACTTGTGTAGTCAGTAACATCGAGTCTGGTTTTAAAACTGGGGTTGAATCCCGGTCGGGTGTATTGTGATTTTTCATCATTCTTCTCCCACATTTATTTCAATGAAAAATGACAGTTTATCTCCCTCCACCTTGTACCTCCCTCCTAGCGTGACAACATATTTCCCTCCACCTTGTACCTCCCTCCAAGCGTGACAACATATTTACAGTCGGGAGGAGTAGTTTCTGGTTATGGTTTTCAGCCCTTGTGTTATCGAATACAAGGAGCTTGGGGTTTGATTCCAGTCAGGTTTACTCAATGTGATTTATCCTAAATTGCTTATGCTCCCTCCATGCCAGTGCGGGCACACTCTCTCTAAATTCAACCTTCCTCATATCTATAACTTTAACGTATTAGTAAGTATACTTTTAAATCAAACGGTAAGTCTCTAGCCTAAAATAAGTTATGCTAGTGGAATATTATTGTAAGAGGTTGACTTTCAAAGGATATGTACCCACAATTGCTTGAAGGAAGAATTAGGAAACCATTAAGCAATAAGCTCCCTATGTTCTTACAGACCGGGATTAGAGCCTTGATCTCCCGTCTGCGTAAGGCTGGACTATATTATTATTACTATTGTTATTTATTATTATTATTTTAGCCCAATGTCTTACTACCCGTTAGAGCTATACGCTTATTAACTTAGGCGCAGAGAAGGGTTATATTTAGAGGAGGTGTACCTTTATTTGCATGGATGGAGAGTGGAAAATCTTTTTGGAAAACCACCCTTAGTACACCCAACCGAGATTCGAATCGCGTTCTCCCGATCATCAACAGTCTAGTCTACTTTGAAAGTGATGCCTTAGACCATGTGGCCACCAAAGCGGATAGGACTAAATTAGCTTGGTATATAGGCCACGTGCAAGAGTAGGGTGGGTAGTAAGACATTATGTGAGATATACATATATTAACACAATATTTATTGTGACAAATATAAATATAACTTTAGTGAATGATTCAAATAATCTGTAGCGCTTGAGCACATGAACTGTGGTACAAGGAATAAAATAGAGGGTGTTGTTTCCATGGCTAGGCTTGATAATAATAATAATAATAATAATAATAATATTTTAGCACCGCGTCTTACTACCGGTTCGGGTTATACGCTTTAAGTACTAATTACGCTAATGGATCAGGAAATGGGAAGGTTGAATTAGAGGAAGCGAACCCGCATTTGCGTGGAGGGAGAGTGGAAAACCATTTAGGAAAAACCACCCCCAGTCCACCCAACCGAGATTCGATCCTCGATCTCCCCGTCCTCAGCAGTCGATCTCAACACGACAAGCACGTTAGCCAACTACGCCACCGAGGCGGGTGCTTGGCTTGCAGCCAGTGAACCCATAAAGTACATAAATAAGATAATTTGGGCTCCCTGACTGCGAATAATTTATAGCTAATTTTAAAAATTATCATTGTAGTTATTATAATATATACAGTGTATTAGGGGGTTATTTCTTTAAGTTTGGAAACAATCAAAAGAAACAGGGAAGCATTGTGCCCTTTAGGATCGATACCTAACCTAACCTAAAACTACTCGACTCAACCTTACCTAGCCTAACCTGTCTTAATCTGACTTAACTTTATCTAACCTAACCCAAACTATAGTAGCGCACAAGGCTTCCTTATGTTTACTTCGATTATTTCCAAACTTTAAAATTAACACTTTACAATAAGAACTATAATATAGTTTTAAAATATAAGAATATTTCACAGTCAGGGAACACAAATAATATTTTTGAGCCACTTGTTAGTTTCACTGACTACAAGCCAAGCCGGAAAATACAACATTCCTTTATTCTACCCCATGTACTACACTCCATATGCTTAAGTGCTAATACTTTTGGATGGCATTTAAGTGCTACTGCACTCAGCTGCTTCATAACCAATTAAAATGTTTGTGGATATTGGAGATGTAATTGATGTGTCCATCAAATGTTATAGCCAACTAAATCTCCTACCTTTTTTTCTACCAAATAAATAGATTTTAAAAAATCTGTTAATTGGAGCAGTTTTTACCACAGCAATCCTCTACGAGGGTATTAAATAGCGTTTTCTACTGATTTATGAGTAATCAATAGTTTCAATAATGGATTGCATGAAAGCACATACTACTCCATTTATAAGCACTTCGCCAGGAGTTATACTGTCTAACACTAAAATAAAGCTTACAAATATAGAGCACTGTCATCATGTACAAATAGCGTTCTTCTGGAATCATCAAAATTACAGATTTCTTACTCTTTGGAATCAACCAGACAAAACCATTATTAAAGAAAACATAATTTAAACGTTATTATGTTAAATAGTTTGAAATATTCCACTATAATGCAACTCAAATAAAAAAATTGAACAGCTTATGTAGTAGAATAGTTTAAGGTGTCACTCTTGAAATATACTCAACTTGTGATGAAGAAAAGTGCGAGGCAATAATAATTCTATTCAGATGTACTGAAGGGGGGTTTCCCACTTTCCATTCTTTATCTATGAAAATCGGGTAGAATTATTTTTCTAAATGAAACTTTTTATTAATACCTAAATAAAAAGCTTATAGCCCAAACAAGACTTGGATCACACACAAAAAAAAATCATAATCTATGGTTTTTTGCTCTTAAAACTAAGTAGGCCTGTAGCAACCCTTGCGGGATTTTTGACTTCAATAAAATGTATGCGTTAAGTTGAGACAATTTAATGTGAACTTTTGATTTTATTTTTAAGTACTCTCCAAATCTAAATATTTTAAAATTCGAATGGATATCAACTTTTAAATTTTCTACCAATCACACTGAGTGCTATGTTTTCAAACGATAAAATTCTTATCAAATAATATTTTCTATAATAAGTAATATAAGATCAAAGGAGTTGTGTAGTAAAAAAAATGTAAACATAACTTTTAGCTGACACCGTTGACAAAATGAGAAAAAAAAATGTATAATTATTTGATAGAAGTTTTTACTACCTATAGAAAGTGGCATCTGCATGTAACTTGACTTGATGTATGAATATATTAAAGTAGTTTTAATAATTGTTTCAACTGCCATGTACTGCCTTTCATACCATTTTTTTAAATCTAGATGGATAAACATAAACTATAAATGAAGCCTTCTCCTCCCGACACTCAAACAAAATAATAATATTAATGAAATCAGAGATACCGTTTCTCTTTTGATAATTCAGTTTTAATATTTTAATGCAATTGAAACTTGGTAATATTTTTAATTTATTATTTTACTCACAAAAGCATAGATGAGATAAACACCAATATTTTTTCTTTTCAACACATCAACATTCTAATTTTCCCTTTTAAAATATTATTTCTTATAAGATTAATGTTAAAGTTATTATTTAACTTAAGAAATAAAGTCATCACGATAAATTAGATTTGTTTAAAAAATAACAAATTACTTCTTTGGTTTTTTAGTTGATCTTGATGACATGAAAAGTTTAAAAACTTTTAAACACAATATTTGTATCGTATTCAAAAATAATACCCCACCTTAAATCCAGGTCTGCACGCTCATATATTATCAATCAGTCCTGTGGCCTATCATTGTGCATTAGTCTGAATTGCCGCTAAATGGGAGGTTTTGGTATAATTCTGTGCAGCGTGTATTAATAATTGATTTCTCTATACTAGTTACCCACAGCTGCTTCATATTAACATGAGCACACTTCTATAAATTGTATCTTTCTAATCTCTACTCACTTACTTTCTTACATATTATATGACACGTGAAACTCGAAAGTTCATTGCTTCCCTTACAAAAGTACACCGCCTATTACTATCTTGAGCTAGTTATACCCAGTCCACCTCATTACACCCTTTCCCTGTCTTGAGTTAGTTATATCCAGTATTTGTCTAGGTCTTCTCACTGGTATCTTCCCATTGGGTATGCAAGTCAATTCCCAATCATTGTTCTAGATTATTCCATTCACGCTGCATTTATCATTTGCTAGTAAATTCTAATATCATGGATAAATAGTAAGGCATGGCGTTCATAATAATGGCTAATTTTTATATTCAATATTAATTAATTATTATGTTATATAAAATGTTTTAATCGTTGTAACTATATTAATAAATTGAGATGGAAGTACGATGAGGTATTATTCTATCATTATTGTAAAATATTCTAACGATAATAAAATCATAACACGAACATATGTTTCAACGTGCCAGATCGTAAACTACACCTTAACACGAACAACTTCATCCCTTCGAAAGGAGGGGATGAAACAATCTGAGTCTGACGTGATTTATCATCCAGCTGTAAACAAAAAAAACAAGTTTTTGGTAGCGTGGAGGTTAACGTGATGTAGGAGAGAGGTACAGGGGATGGCATGGGGTGGAATGGGGTGGAATGTAACTCAAGACTACTTTGTTTTCGAGTACTTCGGGTTGTACTCTTCTTAACATCCACGGAGAAGGAAAATGAAACTTTGAGACGATGAATCATTACCAGTTCACTTGACAGTCTTGATGAATTCAACCTTTCGCTACTGATGAATCATTACGTTACGTACGAGTTTCTCCGCAGAATATATCTCCTACCCTTAAACCAACACACCTTCTAGTTAAGTTCGCTCCTTGTTAGCGCTGCGGTTGAGAATATCCTTCACTTTATTCTCCGCCCTGTCCGCCCGGGGTACATTCTGTAATTAAAAAAAAAGTTATTCAGTGAAGACCTTTTTTTATTTTTCTAGTGGTGATGAAATTCTGGTTTAAGAGGAAATAAAATTCGTTCAAGAGAAGGATTTTATTTTTAACTTTTAAGGGGGGGTGTTGAAAATAGTGTCATTTTGTTCTCACGCTGTGCTGGGAGATAAAAAGAGCTCCCCCTCCCTTAAATCTCTCCACCTTATCCACCCCTTTCCTCCCCCTCTAACACAGCACCAACATGTGAGGCTACATCCACTGGACTTTCCAAACAGCTGACAGAGCTACCTTCTGCCAATGACAGATGACACACCTGTCAAAACTGTCGTTTCTATCTCCCACGATATGGAAATAGATTGTTTTTACTTCCATCCCATTTCTAAACCCATTGGTTTGATCATTTTAATTTTTAATTGTTTTAGGATGTAAAAACACTTATTTTCTACGTTATTTATATGCTTCCATTCTAAACCAAACTAAAGACAAAATGAAACACATGTGATTGTAAACGATTGCTTATATACACAGCTGGTATAAATTGGTATGTGATTATTGGCCTTAATAATAAGCTGGAATTAACTACTAGCCACACGGATGTACTATACCCATTATGGCCTTCAAAGGTTTCTCATCGCAAAGGTGGAGAAGTACACTAAATGTCCTAGTATGACTAAAATAGTGAAATATTTCAGTTATGAGGTGAACAGGGATCGAGTCCTGGCTGAACATCATGAGTGAAAAATTAACTAAATGGCTTTCCACTCCCCCAACATGCAAATGAGGCAGGTCGTATATATATTCGAGCTTACTCATTCCTATACTATCAGAGGAATTAAAATATAGCTTTCAGTCCAGACTATAGTAAAACGCTGCTTAATAAATTATTCATGCTAATCAAATTCATATAATCTAATACCTAATCATTCTCTCCGATCAAATTAAATGATTTGATAATATCCATAGAAACTAGAGTAAGTAGAATATGCTTGGAAACGACCATTTATAGGATTTACAAACTTTACTTACTTACGCTATGGCATAAGGAACTCAAAAGTTCATTGCGCATTTACAAAAGTACACCATCCATCCCTATCATGAGCTAGTTATTTATATCCAGTGTTCCTCATTACACCCTTTCCCTATCTTATATTATGCTAGTTCCATCCAGTACACCTCATTACACACTATATCTTTCAGGTCCAATATAATGTAACTATTCCATCTGAATCTAGGTCATCCAATTGGGTTTGCAATTCCGATTCCAAAATCTTCATTCAAGTCACATGTCTTACCCACCATAATCTACGAGATTTGATTATCCCAACAATATCTTGTAATTAATATAGAGTATGTAACTCATCTTATGTAATCTCCTCCCCTCCTCAGTAGTCCTATTCTTTTTTTAATCAAATATTCTTCCAAAGCACCTTGTTTTCTAAAACCCTAAATGGTTTTTTGGCATGTAAGGTAAGAGACCACATTTCATACCCATAGAAATAAGTAAAAATAATGTTGACTATATTCTGAGTTGAATGTAGGATAAATGTTAACAACCTACTGGTTACTGACCAAGAAATAAAGTGTATATACCGACAATATATTTAATATAATATACACTAATCAATGGATATGTATAGTTAAAATGGTTCCTAAATATTTAAACTCATTAACAGTGTCAAAGAATATGTTGTTCTCAGTAATTTCTAAATTATCGATTCCAATCTGTGATCTCTGTGATCATATACTTAGTCATTTCAACATTCACTTCTAAACCCATTTTCTTACAATACTCTCATAAAATGTCTGAATTTTGCAACAGCTTCCTTACTATTACCCAACAAAATTAAAATATTTTCATTTTATCATTTAATGTAACCCATTCCATACTTTCTTGTTACCCTATATTATATACTCTAAGGATAGATTAAAGAGTAATGGGGAAAGTGTTTCTCCTTGTTTCAACCCATTATGTAATTTGAAAGTAGCTGATAATTGACATACAACCCATATTCCGCCACGCTTATAAATATACCACTATAGTTAATAATTAAGGTAATTATATAATCCCTCTTGGTGACGTAGGTTTTTTATAATGTAGGTCAGATTAAGGCTCTTTAAATTCTCGAGATTTATCTAGTAGAAAAAGTATTATGATCGTCAACAAAAATTTTATTCGAGATTTTAATGGATATCTACGTTTCATGACACACTGAACCAAATAGGTGTTTTCAACGATTATTAAATATTTGTTATAATTAATGTTTTGAACCAACGTGGAGGTATTAGATACAAAACTGGCTATTAGAAAAGAACATACTTATGTGGACACGACATCTAACCACCAATATCATATAGTCTGATCTTCCACTGACGGGGATATCAGTGTTCGGTTCCAGCTGGGTGAATTTATGGTGATTTTTTCTAAGCAGTTTAGACCCATCCTACACGAAAATGCGGTTAATTTTAATCAAGAACCATAAGAGTCATTATTAGGATTTGGGGCGATAGTTATGACAGGTGTTAGGTTTAAAAAAAGAGAGAGATTTAACTGATATTATAGAAAAGGGATATATCTGACTGGTAAAAGAGCTCATAGATATATTTTAATGTCACGTAATTAAATTTGTCAAAGAAACTTTTAATGTATATTATTAATATAAAATAACAGGTTAAATAGCAAAATGTTATCTATTTTTAACGCCAAAAATATATTTTTATTTTCTAAGATATACTTGGTGTGAAATTTGGACTGTATTATAGAAGGAGCCAATATATCACTGAAGAGAGGTGGAGTGATAGTAATTAACGTAATAGGACAAACCATCCTCGGAGAATTCATCCGGACATTGAACCATGCCTACCAGTTTTGCCAGATATTGTTTCACACGCTCCCTCATCCAGTTAAATTATTCTAACGTCCCATAGCTCAAGTGAGAACCCATTTAATGAGCTACGATGAGAAGAATGTTTACGGCTGTTGGTGATTAATTAGTAGTAAATTGCTCTATTACCGGTTTGAATCGGGCGGGTGAACACAATCGCAACCACGTCATTGGTGTTGGCCTCAGATGTGTTAAAGATCGTAATATTAGGTTCACTTTTCTTTGAATACAGCTACCTAACCCCTTACATCCATGTTTTATCACTTTGGGAGTTGATTTTAAGATTAAAACATATAATATGTATTGTTATAACTGTCCTTTGGAGGATTTCTGGAGATCTAGTCTCACAATATACCCCAATGCTAGGCCCATATATTGAAATACCTATGTACTCTTCTATATTCAATGTCCTATAATGTCTATGTCAATATACAACAGCCATGGTGAAATATTTGGGTGCAATTTTTTTTTTAACAAATACCACCAAAGTTTATACATTAATGTATAATCAATATTCTATTTGACATAACGACTGAATCTAAAGGTAAGGTGTATAATATTATTGTATATATGTTAAATATATTATAAATGAGTCTAAAAAACCATTATAAGAAATACAGATTATAGTAAAACAATTTTTATTCTCTTGAAACTGTTGTGATCAAGGCTAAGGTAATTTTAGCTTCAATCGACTTATCGAAACGTAGACTTAATAAAACAAAAAAATATTAGAGAACTATATTATTTTAATATTTCTCAAATATTTTCAAAAGGCTTGAATACAAATGAATGTTATATTAACTTATCAATTACCTCACATTTAACTCATTATTGCAAAAGTATTTTCTTGGTTTTAAATTGCATGAAAACTCAAGTCTATATATTAAAAAAGTCTTATTTGACAAATGTGTTTGTAGGCATTGGAATTTGTCAGATACTGTACAATTGTTTCTAGTTACAAATGTTTATGTGATATTATGTAATTGGGACATTCATTGTTCACTTCATTCATTATAATCTGTTGGCTTAGGTTTCCTTATGTCAATAAGTCTTTGTAATTAACTAGGACCTTAGCATTCAAATCAATGTGATATCGTTAGTAATACGTCCATCCTAATTACTATTGTAAAACCTATATAATATTAATATATATTTAATGTGGTGTGGAAATTAGCCTATTAGATTAATCTAATTTCCTAAACAACAAAATGTTATGCCCGAACCTAATATTACTACACAGAAACTATGGTTTAAAGTTTAGACTGCTTTTCAGTAAGTGAAATATTTTTAGTAAGCATATAATAAGATAAATGTTTGCCATGACAAATATGCTGTAGAGTCCTAATATAATCTTGCTTTTAATCTTATGACCCGAAATGATAATAAGACGAGGAACTGAATGAAAAAAATTATTGTGTTTCAAGACAATAGATCATTTTAAGAAAGACAAGTCCTTTGTTCTGCTAGATTTTCACCCCCTTGTGAAGATAATAGCTATGCCTAGTCGGAAATAAAATTAAAAACCTCGATAGCTTGCTTACATTAGCCAAGCACTTAGGGAGATCTCTCTATAAAGGATCTTACATAACGAATAGTGTAGCTTAATATTTTTTTTTCTAGTGTACATTTGATTCTATATATTCTACGTTTCAACACCAATACACATGCTACACTAATTTAAATTTGTTTCTATCAAATATAATAATTTAAATCGCCAAAGCTAATAGCTCATAAAAACATCTATATGTGACCATATATGCAACTAAGACAATATATCAGGTTAACATAACATAATTTGGTTTAGTAAAACATTCTAGTAACAAGTTTAGAAATATATTATTGTAAACTAGAATGTAGTATGATGACATAGCAGTTATAGTAATAAGTGTAATATAAAGATAATGTTGAGTAGCAGTTATTATGGTGGTTTAACCATGATAATAATAAGCCTATAAAAGAAATAAAGTTGGACAGAATGTAGTATGGTGATAAAACCATGATAATAACATGTCTAGGAATGAGATAAAAGGAGATCATTTAAATGGTGATTAAGTTGATAAACAGCAGGAAAAAGATAATAAAACATCAGTTAAAATGGTGATTACAGTCTGATAAAGACAAGTCCAGGAATAAGATAATAAACACTATCAGTTAAAATGGTGATTACAGTCTGATAAAGACAAGTCCAGGAATAAGATAATAAACACTTATCATTTAAAATGGCGATTAAAGCCTGATAAAGACAAGTCCAGGAATAAGATAATAAACACTATCAGTTTAAAATGGTGATTACAGTCTGATAAAGACAAGTCCAGGAATAAGATAATAAACACTATCAGTTAAATGGTGATTACAGTCTGATAAAGACAAGTCCAGGAATAAGATAATAAACACTATCAGTTAAATGGTGATTACAGTCTGATAAAGACAAGTCCAGGAAGTAATAACCGTCATTAAATGGCGATAAAGCACTATAAGACAAATCCAGAATAAGATAATAAACTATCAGTTAAATGTGTACAGCTGATAAAGACAAGTCCAGGAATAAGATAATAAACACTATCAGTTAAATGGTGATTATAGCTATAGAAGTCCAGGAATAGTAATAAACACTATCGTTAAATGTGATTATAGCTATAACGACAAGTCCAGGAATAAGATAATAAACACTATCAGTTTAAAATGGTGATTATAGCCTGATAAAGACAAGTCCAGGAATAAGATAATGCACACTTTAAAATATTGCATGGTTACAAAATCTCAAGATCATCAAAATGTATGACAACAGATACAATGTGGGAGAATGACACAAGAAGGCAACTGTTTGTCTCTCCCTCTCACCAATCTCCCTCTCTTTCTCTTAGTCACGTGATTAATTCGTGCATGGTCGCGATAACACTGGGCGGTTTCGGTGGGTTTTTGGCGAGTTTGAAAATATAGCCACGCGGCGCGCTGCTCTGTTATAATCCCGCGGGACAGATAATGCTCTCGGAAAATAAACGGGCTATAAATTGTCAAGGTGGTCACGAGGATTTCCAGGTGGGACGAAGAGGAGGGAGGGGGTTGGCCCGTATATCTGTGTACTAGAAAGGCTGGACTGGTCTAAACAGGAAGAAGGTGGCTGTTTTGTGGCAATTAAAAGTTAGAATATGGCAACGTAGATAAATATTTGTCAAGCCATTGCAGTATCATCCACCCATATCCACCTCAATTTAATATTCGGTTACGAAAACCATTTTACTAATGACTCCAACACTTTCCTAGTGAGACCCTTCCTATTTCTTATAGAGCTAGAATAAAGATACATTTCTGGGATCGCACCTTTTAGTGCACAATACAGAGAGGTGAAGAGTTGTATTTATTGTGTATTCAATGTCAAAATAAAAAAATTTAAAACAAAACTTATTATGACTATAAAATATTTTTGGAGTTAGTTTAATACCCTATTTTAGTTAAATATTTGTAAATTAATAACAAATATCTTAAAATATATATTTTTAGGACATGAATTACACATAATTATATTCAAATAAATTTAAACTTACATTTGTTACATTTAACTGCCGTTTAAATATACTTTCATTAAAATACACATTAAAATATAATACCTTAGTACGAGAATTGATCGAACTTAATAGTTTTCAGGTTTTAATACTGTGTACACATGTCTTTTCAGATATATTTATAGTATTACTTAATTTACTCCAGAAATATTTTGAGGTTTTTTTATGCTAGTTTTAAGTCTTACTATGTAGAAAATTCATCCAAACCCATTATTAAAAAGGTATTTATGACGATTTTCTTTAACTTCAATAATTTCAATGCTTTATTTATAACCATGCATATTCTAACGGGAATAATTGTTCCATATAAAGCTCTAAGTTGAAATCATTACTGTAGATTTATTTATATAATTACTTACGACATTTAATAATTTTCATAAACAAATATCAGTGTTTATTTGTTTATGAAAAATATATAAATATATTATTTTATATTAAATTTGGGAGTTTAAAGATTTTAAGTAACCGTTTCCAAAAAGCAACCAAAGGGACTCTGGTCAACCTACTTTTTAAATGACAAAAAATGATCATCCTCAACTAGCAATACTGCTCTTTCCAATATTTTTTTCGGATGACTTTGATGTGGCTTCTTTTGTATTTTTTCCTCGACAGCTGTTCTTGATCGTTACGAAGATTCCTCCAAAGATTGAAGACCAGGGAATTAGATTGACTGGATCAAACCAAACGTAAACAGAGAAACCTCTCATGTAAAAAAGAGAATAACAAAGAAGAATAAACTCCTTGACAGGAGGAATCACGTTTGATGTTTTTTTATAAATACTTTTATTTTGAGTCGCAATCGCACGTGGGGCTGTCTCTCATCATCTGGGTATGCCCATTTATGTAGGGGGAGGAAGTTAATTTATTATTTAGCACCGCGTCTTACTACCCGTTCGGGTTATACGCTTTAAGTACTAATTATGCAAATGGATTGTGAATTGGGAAGGTTGAATTAGAGGAAGTGAACCCGCATTTGCGTGGAGGGAGAGTGGAAAACCATTTAGGAAAAACCACCCCAGTTCACCCGACCGAGATTCGAACCACGATCTCCCCGTCCTTGGCGGTGAGCTCAACACGACTAGCGCGTTAGCCAACTACGCCACCGAGGCGGGTGAAGTTAGATTTGTAGAAAGAGTGTAGTAGCATTTACTTGTAGGGAGATTTAGAAACTATTTAGGAAACATCTCACTCAGCAGATCCTATTGAAAATTAAGCCCTGATCTTTCCCTTCATTGTGTATCAAGAATGTGCCTTAATGCCCTTGGCCCTGTCGAGTGCATCGTTTGGAAATATCCGTTTTCTTGAGAACGAGTGAAATTTCTAAGTTAATATTTTCAACACCCTTTCAAAGATAATATTTCAATGCTTATTAATTGTTATATTTTCCTATTTTTTTTAATAATCTGGCAGTTTACTATTAAAAAATGTTAATTTTATCGATATTTGATCTCTGTTAGAATTATATAGGAGGTGTGTATATAAAAATTATAACTTAATCAACAATATTCTGTTCTTAACAAACCGTTCCTGAAAATAAAATTGTAAAACAACAATAATTCTTGAAGACAACGTTTGTTCCCATGGCTCTGCATTTCCACGCCAAATGAAAAGGGCCAATCGCCTTAAACAGGTTCACAAACTCATGGCCTGCTTAACACGGCTAGCCTGATTGGCATTTCCTCCCTGCCCACGTGTTGCCATACTTTTACATAACACTATCTAGACAGTTGTCATAAACGTAATAAAATATAGTTTAATTTTTGTTTGTACATAATTTTTAATAATAAAAAGCACTTAAACAACGATTCAAACTGTGCTATATTTGTTTAACTTTTAATAACAGATTATGGGAATTTTTAGTTATATAATTTAATAAAATAATGCTTCTGGGACTTTGCCATCATTCATAAATATCTGATAAAATATCAACTTTTAAACATTTAAAGATTTATTAAAGATTTCGTATACTTAGGATGAAATAGCCAGCAAGGTTCTGTATCTATATACATGTGAATTAAATATCAAGAACTTCTTATTTAGTTCGCCGTGTCGGGGAGGTCATATTCTGAGTTCCAGTCATATATACAGACGGTGAGACGTTCGATATGGTCTTCCTCATATTATTTAATCAAATGCGGCTACATTTTAACTAATTTATATTTTCCCCTCCCTTACCAATTATTGAAGTGGCTTCCTATTAAAAGTTCCTGAGGGCCACAATTGAGTTCACGAGTCTATTAGCAGGCACATTATCCAAAAACAAAACAGGTATTTAATTGTGAATGGAACAATTTGAAGTGGTAATTTAAACATGTTTATTTACATACTGAATAAATTTTCCGAATAAAATATAATATGTATTCTACGTCAATATAATACAGGAGGACTACATTAAATATGAACATCAGTAGGAGTGGTCATGGATTTAACTCAAGAAAGTCAAAACGTTCTGTTCTTTGGATAAGAACATCAACTTTACCCCAGTATATTAATTTTCCGAAAATTTGTGGGCCGCAAAAAAGAAAAAAAAGGCATCGGGGTCCACCAGTTTGAAACTACTGCACCAATGTATTAGAACTTACCCAGTACAGACACTAAAAAATGTATAAAATATAGTAAAGAAAACATGTTTATATATCGTGTGGTGTGCCAAAGCCCAAATTTAATAATCTGGCTCTTAGACTAATTTGAGTTTGAGAGCAATACCTTATATCAGTTTTATTCAAACTTCTTTTTGTTCAGGTAATCCCATATATAATATATCTTAACTATAACACCCCAAAGTTGTTGGTGCATTATTTGAACTCTCTCTCTCTCTCTCTCTCTCTCTCTTTATATATATATATATATATATATATATATATATATAGAGAGAGAGAGATATATATATATATATATATAATATATATGGAAAGTATATATATATATATATATTATATATATATATGTATATATATATAGTATATATATGTAATATTGTATATAGTATTATAGAGAGAGATAGAATATATATATATATATATATAGCCAAATATATATATTTATTTAATCTTACTAATATTATAAATGCGAAAGTTTGTGTGTTTGGATGTTTGTTGCTCAATAACGCCAAAACTGCTAACGGATTCGAATGAAACTTTGTACGTTGGTAGAGTATGTCCTGGAATAACATATAGGACTATTCCCAACCTTTTATTTTAAATATTAATAAATATATAATTATAATTCGATTGAAATGATGTTATTTAAGAATTTGTGATTTAATATTTTGTAATTAAAGTAAATAGTAATTAGTGTGACGTAGTTTCATACTAATAAATAATAAATATTATGTGATTTTAGCTATGTAGTTAGAAAAAAATATTATTTCATTTATTTATTTATCTTAATTATGAAGGTAAAAATTAAAAAAAAATTAAATTTATAATTGATAACTTAAATAATATATATTTCTATTATTACGAAATATTTAAAAGTAAAAATTAAAATATGGCAAAATTATTTACACCTAGAACTGAGAAAAACGCATAGATATTTGAAAAAAATAAAGTTTGATTTATGACCAAAACAGTTTAGTTAAAAATTAAAAGATTTCATCAATTATTGCGGGCAAAGCCGCGACGGGTAAAAGCTAATTAATTTGTAATGATTTTTAAATTTTGACAACTCTGGTATGTTGGAAATTATGTTGGTATGCTGTTACTTAGTAAGATCATGTGATTTAGTATCAAGTTAATAACTATGATGTGATTTTAACTATGTAGTTTGAAAAAAATATTATTTCATTCATTTATTTATCTTAATTATGAAGGTAAAAAAAATTTAAAAAAATTTATAATTGATAACTTAAATAATATATATTTCTATTTTTACGAAATATTTAAAAGTGAAAATTAAAATACGGCAAAATTATTTACACCTAGAACTGAGAAAAACGCATAGATGTTTGAAAAAAATAAATTTTGTTTTATGACCAAAACAGTTTAGTTAAAAATTAAAAAATTGTTTCAATTATTGCGGGCGAAGCCGCGACGGGTAAAAGCTAGTAAATATATATATATATATATATATATATATATATAGCCAAATATATATATATATTATATATAAATATATATATATAATATATCTAAATAATATATATAATGTATAATATATATATATATATTATTATATTAATATATAATATATAAATATATATATATATAAAATATATATATAAAATATATATATATAAAATATAAATATATATATAAATATATATATATATATATAATAATATATATAATAAATATATAATAAATATATATAATAATATATATATAAATATATATAGCCAAATTATATATATATTATATATATATATTAGCCAAAATTTGAAAGAAAAAAAAATCGGGCTTTAGTCATTTTAAAACGACCAATCCTAGGATTGATTATATAATATTTAATATATATATATATTATATATATATATATATAGAGAGAGAGAGAGAGAGAGAGAGAGAGAGTAAATATAATATATATTTTTCAACAATCTACACCTAAAATAAAACTGTCACTCTCAGATTGCATATACTTACGTACAAGTTTCCTTTGGATAGCCCTATATCTGGACACGATTATTAAGTTTATCAGGAAATAATGTATGTATATGTTGGGCACATAGCGCAAAAACGCAATGAATGGTTTTTTGCTCAATCCTAGGATTGGTCGTTTTAAAATGACTAAAGCACGATTTTATGTTTCTTTCAAATTTTGGCTTTAGCCATCTCCAAACAATCAAACCTAGGATTGTACAGTTATTAAACGACCAAAGTTGAAAATACATTCGTTAGGTTAGGTTGGGTTAGGTAAGACTTGGGTAGGTTAGGCTTGGTTAGGTAAGGCTAGGTTAGGTTAGGCTATGCTTCCAAAAAATTTGTAAGGTGGTCTTGATAATTTAAAGTAAATTTGTAATCTCGCTCAGATTCTCTTTGCATATCAATGAGATCCACTTGTCCTCTTTAATTATTTGTGTGGTTGATCAAAATTGGTTTCATGCCACCTTCTCAGTCTGGTTCAGAAACAAAGTAATATGTTATATCACAATATTATTTCAAGATTGGGTCGTTTATTAATGGCTTAATCCTAGGTTTGGCTGTTTGGAGACAGCCAAGGCCAGAAATAGAATATAATTTCGGGCTTTGATTATTTTAAAACGTCCAATCCTAGGACTGAGCAACAATCCATTCATTTAACGTTTTCGGGCTCTGCGCCTAGCATATATATATAAATTGTACTTACCCTCTGAGATGTCTTAATATACCCCAAATTGAATATCACTGCCTTACACTATTCGACCAAAGAAACGTGGTGATTGTTCAATCAATAGCTTTTTAATTAAATATGTAGCCTATTACAATATTGGCTTGAATTTATAAAACAATTTTTAGAATTAATCTAAATGATAGTTAAATGAAAAAAATAATAGTTCTCTCAATATTAGTACAGAAAGAGGCTAAAACAGACGATTAGTAACTTTAAATCAACACTTTAATTGAAAAGTAAATATTCACTAGATAAATAAAAGCAAACTACACACTAAGGCTTTTAACTTTTCGAAGATAATGGCATTAGGTAAGCTCCAGCTGACGTCAGACAAACCTCAGCAAGCTGGCCATCTCTTTATTCAACATATATCGAGTAATTAATTCTGCCCCAACCTGTATTAACAATAATAATTTGCTGGCTTGATGGCCCCTCTCGATGTAAACACACCGTGTGTGTGGGTAGATCTCTTTACAACACACATTGTGTGTATCCAACCATTTCCCATTTAGGGCACCGGCCATTATCACATTTACATTCCACACGGGCCGATGCGCTACTCTTTGAAGCGTTAACTGGTCAGTTACAATATTAGTGTTGTATCGAAACATTTATTTCACAGCTCTTTATGTTACTGTATTTATTTTTATTTGTGTGTGAAGTATAAAACTATTCACACTAGATATTATGAGAGAACTGCTCTCTAGTTACAATACAGTACAATTTTCGTAGAAACAGCCCTTTAGAAAATTAAAACCTATTATTTTAAGACTAAAATTTATAACATTTTACTATATTGTTAGATTTATTTTATAATTGTTATAAATAAATTTTAAAAGGAACAGTTGCTAATAACGTGTCTTTACGTATTATTACATGGACGTAAATTTTGTAAATTCTTTATCTATCATATAGAGAAGACCCTTCCTATAGAATATGGACTTAATTTTATTACAACCGTTTAATACATGAATGCTCATAGAAGTCCCCCACCTTATCAACTAAAAATGGTTTATTTGATAAAAAGTATCCCCTCCAAAATCGCTAGTGTTTTTCCAACCTTAGTTAATGTTATTTAGTTCTAACGGGTCACTAGTCCCCTAATTTTTTTCTTCTTCTCCCCTCCCAAATATCAGATGACATTGAAGGAGAATGAAGGTATGAACATTAATTACATTAGTATGAACCTAAATCTCTCCCTAGCCGTAGGTCATATCATCAAGCAACATACACCTCAAATATTCCATTACACTTGGTTTTTAAGCTATTTTAATGACTATTAAACAAAAAACTAAACTCTATTTATTTTTTTCGCGATAGACATTATTAATAACCAGCTACTAGTTATTATATTTTTAAACCACATTATGAATATGATAGTTCTATGCTTAGGACATTCAATTAGGATTTTTTTTTTTTTACCAATAAACGCCAGTAAAATATTCAAATAAGAGAATAAAAGTCTAGAAATAGTACCAAATTTTCATTATGTAAGAGGCTAAAAGTGAAGTTGAATACCCTTTAATAGTTACTCTCATGCATATCCTTTTAGAGATAATGAAGTTCAATATACTCTTATAGCTATTTACTTCCATATATCTCCTTTTATATTTAGTGAAGTTCAATATCCTCTGATAGCTATTCACTTCCGTGCATCTCCTTTTAGAGTCTGTGAAGTTCAATGTTCTCTGATAGCTATTCACTCCCATGCATGTCCTTTTAGAGTTTGTGAAGTTCAATATCCTCTGATAGCTATTCACTTCCGTGCATCTCCTTTTAGAGTCTGTGAAGTTCAATGTCCTCTGATAGCTATTTACTCCCATGCATGTCCTTTTAGAGTTTGTCAAGTTCAATATCCTCTGATAGCTATTCATTCCCATGCATGTCCTTTTAGAGTTTGTGAAGTTCAATATCCTCTGATAGCTATTCACTCCCATGCATGTCCTTTTAGAGTTTGTGAAGTTCAATATCCTCTGATAGCTATTCACTCCCATGCATCTACTTTTAGAGCTAGTGAAGTTCAATAATCCCTGATAGCTATTCACTCCCATGCATCTACCTTTAGAGCTAGTGAAGTTCAATAATCCTTGGTAGCTATTCACTCCATGCATCTCATTTTAGAGATAGTGAAGTTCAATAATCCTTGGTAGCTATTCACTCCATGCATCTACTTTAGAGCTAGTGAAGTTCAATAATCTCTGATAGCTATTCCCTTCCATGCAACTCCTTTTAGAGTTAATGAATTTGAATATCCTCTAATATTCACTTTCATTCATCTATTTTTAGAGCTAATTAACTCGAATATCCTCTAATATTTACTTCATCACATCTGTTTTTAGAGTTAATCAAGTTGAATATACTCTCTAATGTGTATTTCCATAAATTTTTAAAGTTTTATCTTTAAAAATCGCTGAATAAAACGTAAATTCATTCCTATCTTGACCTGCCGTGACGTCAGAGGTAGGACACGTCCCTCACGTCTCAAGGTCACATAAACAGGAATGTGATCTGATACTAGCTTGGATAAGAACTATAGACCCCTTATATTTTTAATAACGACATTGAAAGAACGTATAGCTGGCTAGCTGTTGCTAGAAGTTTGAGGCTATTATTTGTTTTACGGTATTAATGAGATATTGGCATGAAGAATTGTCCAGTGTATTAGAGTAAACAAATTCTTTTAGATGCACTTTCATTTAAATTAGCGACCAATGTGTGATAGCTAAAATCGGTAGATGGACAAACCGTTCTTTAAGATTATACTTTAATTTAATTTTAATTTTTTCCATCTATTTTTCCCTTCAGATTACTTTAATAATTTAGTGTAATATAACACCAGAAATACTACCAAAGGATTTGAATTAAATCAATTAAAATAGTTCAAAAGTCTTTCTCACACTCAGGTCTCCTCTTCAGCACTTGACAAATGGTTTAGTTTATCACTATTTATTACTACTTTATGAACATTGTCTTAATGTCGGGACATCCTAGGCCTGCTGGAGACCAGGTATTTTAAAGCTTAATTATTATAAACGAAACATTTAACAAATAATACATCCTCTGCCCTTTTGAATCAACGATCTTAAGAGTTTACCAGGAAATTTATATATTCTTTAAATTGAAAAATGAAACCTAGACGCGGGAATTGGACCCGTGACCTTGGGATTATTTCGCCAATGATCTATCCTGAGCTATTCAGTAATTGTCCCCCGCTCAGGGTTAATTTTTTATTTATATTTTAAGGAAGAGCATGTTAAGAATGTGTGAAATTCGTCAGCTTCATATAAGTGATCAATTACTAAGATAACAAGCAATCAGATAATGCAGTCCTCCTCAACTCGGCAGGGCCTTTTGTTGCCAATAGTACAGTAACTGTAAGAATGAGCATATGGCGAGGGATTAATTTATAATAACGCAATTAGATTAGTTAGTTACGGCTATGGCCGAATATAAATATCATAATCTTTAAATTGAAAAATGACACCTGGACATGGAATAGAATATGACATTTATAAATTGAATGTTTACAGAAATATTTTCATCTACAATTAAATGGATCTCAAGTTGTTGGTTTTTTTGTGAGCTAAGGTAGATTAGTCCCTTTATCATAAGTTAGTAGCTATAGGTGTTTTGATGATCATGTCTAAAAATGAGGCTGATGGAACTCAGTATTTGGAGGTTATATTTGAATAACACTAAAATCTAACTTTTTCTAATATTTAGAACTTATAAGATATTTGACGGTTTTAATTTTAAGTACTATACATATACCAAGAAAAAGTTTAAAAATATTTAAAATTTATTGAGTTTTTTTCCTTCAAAATATTATAAATAGGTATATATATCTGTAGTTATTACCACTCATGTAGTGATTGTAGAACTTTGATAGTGATATCAGTATTTTTTTCGCCTGAGGCTTGTAGTGTTTTTATTGAGTTATAATAAAAAAAATCTTGGAAAATAAAAACACTGACCTTCATTAATAGAATAAGCTAAAACGCTCGTACAATTAATTCTGCATAAATACTGAGGCTTGGGCAATCATATTGATCTAAATGAAGCCAGATAAAGTTTCAGATTCGTTAGTTAGACAAATTACACCTAAACACGAAAATCGAACCAAGCGCTTCGAGTTCGATTTCCATGTCCTATTGTCATTTTTGAATACAACCAGCCTTCAATCACTAATTTAACACTTACACATAAATCTGATATGATTCCAGAGCTATTTATGTTTTATTAATTTTTGAAACTCTCCTTATAACAACATAAAGAAGGAAGGGGTTACCGGACCCCTGGATGACTGCAACACTCTCTGCTCTTGGCTCCACCACGAAGTGGAACATTAATTAGCAACGGTATGTCTCGAGCCGTGTACGAGTTAATTACGTCATCCTGAGACACCACAACTTCCGTTTGAGGGGAAGTGTTCTGGGGGAGAGAAGGGGGTGGCTGGTCGACCTGTTTGTGCTCCATTGAGATATAACAAGCAGATCACATGTTACATTACACTTATACAAGTTTTCTTATATATTATAATAAAATGTACAGTCCGTTTACCTTAAAAGGTAGTAATATTAACCTTACAGATTACAGTATGACTATACAGTATATACAGCCTACATTATAGTAGAATGTTTTGAATATTTATAAATAAAATTCCATTTTTAGTGAAATTAGGTTGTATAAGTTGTATTAAATTGACGCGAAAGATATAAATGTGTAATATAATATATTTCCAAAGTATTTTAATGTTATTTGAAAGAGATTGATATTTTTAATTACAAGTTATAATACATTATAATTAGGAATATTTTGAAGTTATAACAAACATTTAAAAAAATTTAGTAACATATTAAAATTGTACAAGTTTGAGTCAAATTACACTTAAAAATACAATTTTTAAAAACAAAGTATAATGTGATCATGCAACTTCTTATGTACATATTAATGTGAAAGATTGACAGACAAGTTATTAAATGTTTAAAATATATAACAAATTTAATTTCTTTATCCGTAGTTCCCTGTTTCTTTGTTACTGTTGCAAGTTCTGCAACGTTTTTATGCATGTTTCGATGCTATGACGGCATTATCCTCAGGTCTGATATTAATACAGTGTAGTTTATTATTCCATGTTGTGTGATTAAGAATAATTTGAAATAAACAATAAATCACTATCACTTTCAGCCGGTTCAATGGCCCATCATAGGCATCACTTTTGTGTTGGACCGGTCCGCTGATAACGGGAAGCTTAGGATAAAATTCTGTTAGAGTCTATTGAGGGTTATTTTTTCTAAATGGTTTCCCATTCTCCTTCCAAGAAAAGGTGCTTCCTTATTCATCCCTACCCCATAAGAGGAATTATATCATAAATGCGTGTAACCTGATCCGATATTAAGATTCAGTGATAAATATATAGATAGATAGAAATTCTAGGGTACAAGGTGGGCCAATCACACTTCCCCCCATTGATAGTAACATTATAAAATATTGTACTTCTGTATTATTTCATTCATAAATTGTTTTAATTATAACCTTTGTTCCTTTATCTTATAAGTTTATAGAGGGGGGTTGTGTATTTATAAACCGATAAAAATAACATTTATATAACAATCATACTTTCAACCAAAATTAAGAGAAGTGGGAAAATTTATTTAGATATTGATAAAACTATATTTCTTGAAGATTATTTACAACAGAGATTTCTTCGACATTACATCCTTACATAGGTAATCAATAATTACCAAAAATAATTATAAATATGTACCCACTTCAATGGTCAAGGGCGCTACTCTTTCAATAGACTGGATTGCCTATGACGGAGAGATTGAAGTTCGAATCTAGGTCAGATGTACTGACGGTGGTTTTTACAAAATTGTTTACCATTCTCCCTCCATGCAAATGCTCGTACACGTTCTCTAAATATAACATTCATTAGGATTACCACTATCGTAATTAGTACAAAAATGTATAACCAGAACGGGTAGTAGAACGTGGTGATAAAAAAATATAATTCATTGTTAAACGCCGTCTAAATATGTTTTAATTCAACTTGGATTCTTGGTGTATATTAGATTAAGAACATCGAATTAGGGGTGATTTGCATTAGTAAACAAATTTAAAATGTTTGAAGTACAATTCAAACCTTATTTTAGAAAGCCTTCTAAAAGAAAAAACTATTAAAGGGAAAGAATTAATATAACAAGTAAAAACATGCAAAGGCTTAAACTTAAAGTTTTAGAGTTTAATATAGATAGAATTTAGTATACATTAAGCAGTCAGTAACCATACAATGTATATAATTTCAATCAATAGAATTAAAAAGATATTTGTTTATTAAATATAACAATAGAAAAGGATGACTGAATAGTTAGGTTTAATTATTAACTATAGTTTGACCATGGCTTCACTTGAATTTAAGTCGGGGAAATAATGGTTTCTATTTAATCGTCTAATTTTCCTAAAACACCATTTAAGACACGTATGAGGCGATAAAATATTAATAATTTGAAGAAGCGACACATTATTGACTACCTAGTAAGGAACCAAAAAAAATATTGTTTGTATTTTGTAAGCCTAAAAAAAAAATATTTTTGCAATCCTTGTATCAAAATTGGATCTCTTAAGTTGAGGTGTTGTTGGAATGAACACAAAAAAATACTTGGTATTTACTATCTAAGAAACAATTCTAAATAAACCAAATTCACACGCAAAAGCATAAAAAAAAAATTAAAAATGTATCAAAGTTTTTAAGGCGCAAACTTCGGTTCTCTTATGAGGAGGTATTAATGAGTATTCATGCAATGAACAAGATAATTATTAATTTAAAATTAGAATTTAAAATAAAAAACAAAAGAAACTTAATTTATACCCAAAATTATAAATAAAATTGCTATCCAATATACAAAAATAAATTCAATTTAAAGACGCGCTCCATAGTGAGCACTCTTCACACACGCGCACACACACACACACACACACACACACACACACACACACACACACACACACACACACACACACACACAATGTGATGTTGGCTTAGCACCAAACGGTAGGAGAGAATATTATTTGCTTGGCTAAAACATTCAACCCCGTTAGACAACTATAAATGCTAGGAAAACATTAAACTGACGCGAGAAATGTGCTTTATGCGAGTATGAAGATTTACGAAGAGTTACTAACTCACCCACCCTCCCTTCCACTGCTCGAATAAAGTGCCATGCTTTGTACCCCCGCCAAGAAGCCACGACGTATGTTTACTGCTTATATCCTTTTTTCAACAATATTTTCCCCATTGATGAGATAGCGTGATAGAATATATCTATATGTTCCCGTAAAATAATGGTTTCAACAGAAAAGTTCCGTTTCGATATGGTGAGTAATTTTTGACTTTACTGGCAACAAACACATAGACAAACATTCTAAAAATGTATTATTTATTCTTATTTTATATACCATCCTGAAAAAAATCAAGTTTTTAAAAAAGCTCGAGTGTTTAGACATATTTTATGAGTATTATATATAGGTGGGTAGTAGTTTACGGATACAGACAGTACCACGTGATTAGGTTGGTAAATATAAGTATTTTTTTAGAATCAAATAGCCAAAACTATTATTTATGGTTTTTAGTGAGGGTTACTCCCATCTAGATATCATATTCGAAAATTAAAACCTGGAAATGGGAATCGAACCCGGGACTTTGGCTTAGTACCCCAATGTTTTCACCACTGATCTATCCGGAAATCGTCCCGTGCCGACGATTTCTGCACGTCCATTATGGACTCTGCCTTAAAATATGAGTTAAAATGACCCTAAAGACGGGACGATCCCTGGATAGCTCAGTGGTTAGAGCATTAGCATGATAATTCAGAGTTCTCGTGTTCGATTCCCGCGCCCGGGTTTCAATTTTCAGATTTATTTTCTTGTAAAAAATACTTTCTTCCTATAAATTTTGAGAGACACAACTTTAAACTTATAGGGGGTGTGGTGGCAACACTGCACCTGAAATTCCAGTCACCGGCGATTAGACGTGGACAGAAATACGAGGTGAGTATTATGTAAGTAACAATAAACTATAATACACACGTAGAATACTGCAATATGGCAATGTCCATTGGAGCATCCGACTGTAGAGCCAGACCTGCGGCGTGTATGTACGCTGATCGCTTCCCTGGAAGGCGTAATCCGAGCGTGAATGTGTTTTGGCTGTTTGCAACAGCAGTGTCGAGAAACAGGTAAATTGGGATCATCTCCAAGAGTGAATAAAACAAAGCCACATGACGTATGAACAGCAGACGTTGAGGATGTAATAACTGCCTTCCAGCAACAGCAGATGCAGAGCTCCAAGAGTGAATGAAAGACAGCCACGTGACGTATGGACAGCAGATGTTGAGGATGTAAAACGGGCGACAGCCGGTGCACAGCTCCCGAGACATACATGCACATATAACAGTGGTCATTTCTGCAAGTGTTACATGATGATGGCTACCACCCATACCATTTGGAGAAATGCAGTCTCTGCTCCTGGCTGATCGGACTTGTTGGGCACTGTTTTGTCAGTTGTTCCGGAAGAAGCATACTGCGGAGCCGGGTCTTTGTTGGGCACATTCTCTGGAATGATTAGGCCGATATCACACGAGAGGGAATAACCAATACCCATATCAATCATCTGTGAGAAAGTGCTATCATACAGGCCACTCCAGTATCAGCATATATTCATCATTAATATATATCCCAGAATTGTTGGGGATGGAGTAATGGGCCCCTATTTGACACAAGATCATTTGGATTACCACATATAGTGCCTGTTCCTTGACACGGTTTCACCTGAGCTGCTGGAGGTTGTATAATGTTTGTGACAGAGGATGTGTATCAGTGCGACAAGGGGTGGATGTGGTGGTATCATGCGGAGTGTCAGGACAGAGGATGTGGTCATGCAGTGGGGCGGATGGTATCATGAGGGATGTTGTATCAGTGTGACAGAGGATGTGGCATCAGTGCGACAGAGGATGTGGCATCAGTGCGACAGAGGATGTGGTATCAGGGTGACAGAGGATGTTGTATCAGTGTGACAGAGGATGTTGTATCAGTGTGACAGAGGATGTGGTATCAGTGCGACAGAGGATGTTGTTCGGTGACAATGGGCAGACAGAGGATGTTGTATCAGTGTGACAGAGGATGTTGGTATCAGTGCGACAGAGGATGTGGTATCAGTGGACAGAGGATGTGGTATCAGGGTGACAGAGGATGTTGTATCAGTGCGACAGAGGATGTTGTATCAGTGGACAGAGGATGTGGTATCAGTGGACAGATGGGTGTGTATCAGTGTGACAGAGGATGTTGTATCAGTGTGACAGAGGATGTGGCATCAGTGCGACAGAGGATGTGGCATCAGTGCGACAGAGGATGTGGTATCAGGGTGACAGAGGATGTTGTATCAGTGTGACAGAGGATGTTGTATCAGTGTGACAGAGGATGTGGTATCAGTGCGACAGAGGATGTTGTATCAGTGTGACAGAGGATGTGGTATCAGTGCGACAGAGAATGTTGTATCAGTGTGACAGAGGATGTGGTATCAGTGCGACAGAGGATGTGGTATCAGTGTGACAGAGGATGTGGTATCAGGGTGACAGAGGATGTTGTATCAGTGTGACAGAGGATGTTGTATCAGTGCGACAGAGGATGTGGTATCAGTGGGACATAGGATGTTGTATCAGTGTGACAGAGGATGTGGTATCAGTGCGACAGAGGATGTGGTATCAGTGTGACAGAGGATGTGGTATCAGGGCGACAGAGGATGTTGTATCAGTGTGACAGAGGATGTTGTATCAGTGCGACAGAGGATGTGGTATCGTGGAAGAGGATGTGGTATTCAGGTGCGACAGGACAGGATGTTGTATCAGTGCGACAGAGGATGTTGTATCAGTGTGACAGAGGATGTGGTATCAGTGCGACAGAGGATGTTGTATCAGTGTGACAGAGGATGTGGTATCAGTGCGACAAAGGATGTTGTATCAGTGTGACAGAGGATGTGGTATCAGTGCGACAGAGGATGTGGTATCAGTGCGACAAAGGATGTGGTATCATTGCGACAGAGGATGTGGTATCAGTGAGACGGCTCCCTTGCAGACTACGGGGCACAAGTAAAGCGACTACTTAATGAAGTCTACATTAAACACTTATGGGTGCTAAAGGCCAGTAGAATGGCCACCAAGGTCATCGAACCACACACCATTCAATTATTTTTCCTTGTGGGGTCACCTAAAAGAAGAGGATTTTGTGACACGAATCTATGCGGCTGTTACGACAGTTGACGTTGCCATGGTTCACCGTGTTCACACCAAATCCATACGCCGTTTTGAGCAATGTATAGTCATGTGAGGATCTACTTTCGATCACCTATTGTGGATGAAAGTAAATGTTTGATGTAAGTTTCAGACACATCTCTCTCTATAACTTTAATGCCATTTTTCTTAAAAGGTATAATAAGAAGGTATTTCTTGATTGTTTTACACTTACATTTACCCATCTAATCATGTGTTACAGTCTCTATCCGTGAATTCCTCCCCTCCCGTATATTAGAGTTTTAATAGAGGGTTCTATGAAACTTGTTTTGATTAATTTTAAAAAATATTTAGAAATTAAAGCAATGATGTGAATTGCTATTTATCATTAGAAAATTATTCAAATAATAATCTGAATACAATAATTTTTTTTTAAATGTCAATGAATTTTTTAAATTGTGAAACATAAATTAAAAGTTGTTATATTTTGTAATTATAAAATATATAGTACATAAATCAATAGAGATTAAGCTTAATAATTCTATTAAAAAGGTTAAAAAGAAAAGATATTATTATTAAATAATTGACATTCATTCACATCTTATAAAATATGTTATACCTTAATTTTTTAAGATTGTTAGTCTGACTCTTGTAATTCGTCTTTTTGAAATGTTTTGGTGATGGGCACCCTCCTCTAGTAATTTGAGTTTTTATTTTAATCATTCATTGTCATTCAATAAAAATATATGTACAATATATTGTATATACTGTTCTAATTATTAATACCCCCACACCGTTGTTTTATTTACAAATAGTGTTTTTTAGTAAATCAATTCACATTTCCACGTGTAATTCATTACTAATTCATTGAATTTATGTTGCATATTTTGTAAGAACTTTATTTTTGTCTGAGGAACATAAACTCCAAGATTTAACATAATTTTTAGATTAAATAATACTATGATTGAAATATTTCTTTTAAAATGGATGATAGAAGAGATTTAAATAGATGTCAATTAATTTGTATTAATATATATTTTGTTTTGCACTACTTCTTACTACCCATTGAGCTATGCGTATATTATGTACTGTCTACGGTCATGTGCTAAGGATGCAGAAAGTTTAATTTAGAGAAATGTTCACACATTTACGTGGAGTGAGAGTGAAAAACCTTTATTAAAAACCATATTTAACTAATATGCCAGGATACTATCCCCAATCTCCCTGTTATCGGCAGTCCAGATTATTTTGAAAATCACGCCTTAGACCGTACAGTTACAGAAGTGGATATTATATATTAAATAACAATATATACGTTAAAATGTAATCTAATATAAATACGTCAGAGTGTGTTCTACGTTGTAAAATCACGCAATACTAAAATTCATAAATAATTTAGTAATTGTTAATTATGCTCTAAATTTATAAACTATGTCTATTATTTAAACTATCTTACTAAATAAACCACGTGAAGAACTATAGAATAGGTTTGTTGAGTAAGTTTAACTATAGAAATATAGTAACATTAATATTCATGTGGAAATATTTGTGAAAATACTTTTTGGATTGTTATTAATGTTCAAGATAAATAAATATATAAATAAATGTATTTTAAATAAACCTATTTAAAAAACTGATTTATAACGATATATATTTAAATTTTTATGGAGATTTTCAAAAGGTTCTGCTAACGGTTCGTATGATACATCAGATTAAGTATTTTTAAAGAAATATTTGACCCTATCTTTGGGTATATATATATATTATATATATATATATATATATATATATATATATATATTTTTATTATGTTTTCGCTAAGGTAATGTTATCAGACCAACATCATTCTCACATGTTTTATTATTTAGATATAATTATAAAAAGTACAACAATATTATACTGTTTATAAAATGGTGTTGAAATATATTCTTATTCTCTTTAATATAATATAATATTACGTTAATTCATATCTCTGTGGAAACCAGCTACTCGTAATTTATACATGAATAATAAAACTCTAAGGTTAGTTTGTACATTTATTTGTTTGTTTATTGGTTGGCAGTTAACACCAAAAGTACTCATTGGATCTTGACGAGATTATATCTGGTATACTTCTTATTTTTCAGGGAACAGGGTATCTACATACCATCAAGCTATCTCATCAGTGAGAGATACATGGTTGAAAAAACTAACTTATAGTATGGTTTCATTTGAGTCTTAGCTTTGAAACAATTCAAATATATTAATTCTCGCAGCGTCGGAATTGTTTACCTATTTTGAATCATAAGAAACATAATAAATGTGTTCTGATAGATCTAAATATACAAATGACCTGCGTTACAAGGTTTTTTAGTCAACAAACAAATTGTGTCCCATCTGGTCACCTTCATTACTTGTTACATTAGTTTTCATAGTTTCACTCACCACTCTTTCTCTATCTTTCTCTCTCTCTGTCTCTCTCTCTCTCTCTCCAGCAGTATAAAGATTTATCGAGCTTATGGTTGCTGCGTTATCTGATAGCTTGTGATATCAATTGATCACTCAAATGTAGCTGACAATTTAAACATGTCCATCACAGACTCTGTCTTAAAATATTAGTGAATAATGGCTCCAAGCACGGTATGGTTCCTGTAAAGCTCAGTGGTCAGGGCATTGTCGTACTAAGCTATGGGGTTTGGGTTAGATTCCCGTGTCCAGGTGTAATCTCTCAATTTAAAGTAGATGACACCTAGATGCATCTACAACCGTTAAGTATCAAACATATCTATTTGCTATTTAGTTAATTTGTTTTATTTAAGCTTAGATTAAAGGCGAGTTAATTTATTGATGAATCTTTTAAGCTCTTCCCCTAGTAAATAAACTTTAATTTGTATAACTTTCACCTAGTGGTTGAACCGAAGTTTATGTTCACTTTTATAAATGTTGTAAGAATCTAACATTAAGTAATAATAATAATAATAATAATAATAATAATAATAATAAATGGTTACAGAAATTAATCTGAACTTACTATAGGAATGTGAAGAACTGTTACAATTATTACTAGAAAATAACACAGATTTTTTTATTAATTAGGACCAAAATAATTATGTTTGTATCTACCCAGGAGTCCTTTGAATGTCTTTCCTAAGGAATACTAGGTATACATACATATATACATACACGTATTCTAAAGTTAAAACCATGGAGTAAGAGCAGATCACTTAGTGTGGAGGACATATTTCATTTCAATAAATGTGCAGCAGCAAGAACAAAAACCAAATTGCTAGATCGTCAATCTGGTTTGACTGTAACGGAGAGGTTAAAATCCGGCTGAGTGTATTTAAGGAGGTTTCCTTTTTTTGCTGAATGCCTTCCTATTCTCCTCTTCCTTAAAAATGAAAACTTCTACTTTTCTTATGTGAATACATACACGTTGAAAAAAATATATTCATATATCTGTTGATTTTTTTTGTAGATATTTTGGTCATCACCAATTTACGAGCGCTCAACAGTCCCATTAAATTATAAACAAAACTTTTTAATCCAAACAATTTCCTGGAGAAGGAATCATTTGAAAAAAATAAATACAAGCACTGTAAAATAATGTAACGTGATTGATAGTAAATGAAGGAAATTTATGTTAGACCTTGATAGTAACAGTTAATGTTCATTTCTTTATGGAGTCTTCATACTTATTATCAATTTCTCATACACACAAAACTTGATTTTAGGAAAATATACCTTTCCTTACAAAGAAACATTTATAAATACTGATAAGGACCAATTATCTATAATATTGGAATATGCAGAAAACGACCGTTGATTGGTCTCCCTTTCCTAGGGGGCAAGGGGGGTCAACCAGATGAGGAAGCTGAGTCGGCGGCCTAGCCGTCAGGAAGGGGAACAAAAAATTAAACTTCGAGTACCTTCTAACAGTTTGAATTCGCCAAACTCCCATTGGTTCTGAAGAAAGGTGAAGAAAGGTAGGACTGTAATGACGAGTAAATAGCGGTCCAACCGAGGTATTAAGGGGGGTTGGGCCGAGCAAATCAGGAGTCTTGTTTAAAGTTACGGGAGGACTCGGGTGAACTGGGTGACGCTCGGGTACAATAATGGTGGGGGGGACTTCACTATTTTATTAAGCATTAAAGTTGTAGTCAGATGATAACTTAATTAATAAAAATTTGGTGTGTTACAAATAACATTAATCATTCATTATACCCTATACTTTCATTATTTTAACGGCCAAAATAAGTTCAAATAAGAAAAGAAAAAGGTATCCTAACAATACAACCAAAAACAGAAAAAAACATTGTCAGACACATTGGAAAAAATTTATGAATATCTGACCATTACTTATTCCCGTAAATATTTTGTGTGTTTCAGTATTTATTGAAATGGTTAAGTTATATTTTTGAAAATTAAATTATGTCGAGTTGTTAAAATGATCAGAAGATTTAAATATGAAGAACATATTATAGATAAATGAAGAAAGATATGTATTTGTTTTTATGAAGGAAGGACTATTATATCTATACTGTCTAGCTCTTTAGAAACATTTTAAAAATTGTCCACACTATCTGATCTAGGTTTGTAAACAGGAGTACACGAAGGAATCTAGTTTTTCGTGGCTTTAAATTTATCTGCTCAGGAAAAGTTTGGGGTATTTACCGTGACCCAAGAAACTAAACAGACCCTTTTTTTCCTTTGATGATAAGTTTTAAAAATTTATTCTAGAGTATATTTAAAATATAAATTATTTATTTTATAAATATGAATAATAATAATATTTAGCACCGCGTCTTACTACCCGTTCGGGTTATACGCTTTAAGTACTAATTACGCTAATGGATTAGGAATTGGGAAGGTTGAATTGTAGGAAGTGAACCCGCATTTGCGTGGACGGAGAGTGGAAAACCATTTAGGAAATATGAATATGACGAAATATACAATAATAAACAAATAATAAGATTTTTTAATTATATAACAATTACTATTTTCCTAGCTTTTGGACAGCTTTTTATTCTTAAAATATTATTTTATGAAAATTTTTAATTTTTGATTAAATGTTTTTTATGAAGACTCATAGAAAATGAGTGATTTATCTAAAAATGTTTCACAAATTTTTACTATAAAACTTCTAGTCAATGGAAATTGTCTTTAAACTTCAGTTGAAGTAGGTTTTATTCTTTAAACAATATATGTCAGTTGTTATCTCGCTTCCCGGTGGATATTTTGATTAATAATATCCACAGGTAGATAAAACACCGGTAATCGTACTCTCCCTAGAATTATAAACCAACAAAATTCAAACATATTGAGCTCTAGTTTTCTACTAAAACTGGGTCGAATAACAGCAAATTGATTGTGGTTTTAATATGATTCGTCCGCATGCCCTTAAGGCTATGCCCCCGGTAGCACCACGTAGCGTGGTGCCCCAAACAGTTGCACTGTCCCACGCAACAAACACAATCGAGCCTATTTTTATTTAATCCATTTGTTTCCATTTATTTTTCTCAAGACTTGAAATCAATGAAAATCAAAAAACTCTTGGTAATTTAATCTCATAAATTCCCGAACCATAAACCCTAGTGCACACTAAGTGTACTCTTAAAAATAGCAATATAACTGATTAACTTCTTTACGGGTTAACCTTGTAGGTAGGGCCAGTGTAGTAAGAAAGGTAGGATGGCTGCTTCTCAGAATTAAAAAAAAAAAAAAATGTTTACACTCCGTTTAACCTGAATGGTAGCAGTCATGACTTGATGGATTACAATATGGCCCTCTCTTATAAAGTACTCCACACTGAAAACACGTGAGTTAAGATTGCTATTGTTACGAGTACCGAAATGTTCTTATTGGTTGACTCAGCAATTTACCAGATTTACATTTAATGAATTTTCATGTTTCATCAAGTAATTTCAGAATATAAAATATTAATATTCCCTGTGAAAATACAGTCAGGTCATTTTAATTTGTCCGGATAAAAGTTTCGAGGAAATAGTACAGTCATACTTTCAAACAAATATAATTTGTTCGATATTTGTGCTTATAAAATAATATCAACGTTGCTAGGAAATCTCACGAAAGCTGGAGATAAGTCTAGAGAGAGTCAGAACTATCCATCAACATATTATATATTATATATTATATATTATGAGAATAATTCTGAATCCCTCCTGTCTATCAATATCTAAGTTGACCACTTCTAGGTTGTTACATGTTTTGATTATTTGCGCTGCGTTTTACTGACCGTTTGGGTTATACGCTTTTATACTAATTACGTTAATGGTTTTAAAGATTACAAAGATTATATTTAAATGTTGTTTAAGCACATTTTCATCAAGGGATAGTTGAAAACCCTTTTGCAAAAATGACTCTCAGAACACCTGACTGAGATTCAAACAACAATCTAATTTTGAACCCTATTCAATTTTCATAATGTATTAGAGTTAAATTTAAGATTTTTAATCCAATGTGGAAATGTTGACATCTCCAAATTAATTTTTGACTTGAACCATATTTTGAAATAATCAACAACTTTTTAAATAACAGGAGATTAATGAAAGTCAGCAGGACATGATTTGAAACTAAACTATCACTATAGAAAAATATGCCTCGAATAAGAACCGGCACTATAACATAGCACATTTTATAGCAAATCCGATACTATAACATGACATATACTGTAGCAGAATTGACACTATAACATAACATATCTTATAACAATACTGATACTACAGTATGACATTTACTGTACTAGAACTGACCCTTTAACTCAGCATTTTTATACTATAATTGATCCTTTAATATCACATGTCTTATAGCTGAACTTACCTTTTAACATAACATGTCTTGTACCAAATAGGACACAATAACATACCATGCTTGAAATAGGTCTAGCAATATAACATAATTTATATTTTACCAGAACCAACACTAAAATATAATTGTAACGCATCATTGCTCGTATTATAACTGTAATAATAAAGTAGCTTGGTTAATTTTATAACAACCATTAAAACATAGAACGGTTCGCTTTATAACTGTCAATATAACGTAACATAGTTAATTTTATAACAAACATTATAACATAGCACGATTATTTTATAACTGTCATTATAACGTATCATGGCTAATTTTATAATTACCATTATAACGAAGCACGACTCATTTTATAACCGTAATTATATCGTAACATGGCTAATTTTATAAAAACCATTATAATGAAGCACGGTTAATTTTATAACTGTCACTATTAAGTAGCATGGGTAAATTTATAACTTTCACAATAACGTAGCAGATATCGTCCTAGAAATGTGATTATAAGGATTCATTGCCCATTTCATAAATATGTAATGATAAATTATTACAAAGCCCATATGATCATAATTTTTTTAATGGTCAGTAATTCTTATAACATAGCCTTAATTGATTTATCATACACTAGTTAAGGTCAAAAGAGGTGGGAAAGTTCGGTTAAGTTAATGATAAGCCAACAATTATTGAGAAAAACCAATTACAAAATATAAACATAATCATAATATTGCCACCAATAGCAATTCAAGATATCTCA
Source organism: Timema cristinae (assembly GCA_039000515.1). NCBI lineage: Eukaryota > Metazoa > Arthropoda > Insecta > Phasmatodea > Timematidae > Timema > Timema cristinae. Next base: position 6,942,019 of record JBCFYV010011135.1, read on the forward strand.
ATAATATGAAAATTTTAGGTGAAGATGGTTGGTTAGATAATTAGTATATCTATGCTCTACAACGTAAGATTAAAGTTAATCTGTTAAGAGTTAATTTAAACAAATGTCAATTCTATAAAATATGTGAGTGCATGTAAAGTTAGGTACACTCTACACAAAATGTTGTACAAGAGTTTGTAACCCAAAGAAGGCGTCATGTGAACACCAAATATTGTACAACTTATTGTATGCATTTTAGGGAGTAAAGCATATTATATATCGTACATTTTTATTGTACAATCTTTGGATTGTTAACAATAGCCAACCCACTCTGCCAGACGTTAACTAAGTGAAAATATGATAACGTATTTACTATGCATCAAATAATTAATAGAAACAGCTAGAATTATGTAACGTTATATTTGTATTATAACAATTTTAAAATCTAAAGCTATATTTTTATTATAATATAAATCAAACCTAATCTTATATTTGTATAGTAAATAATAATAATAATAATAATAATAGAGAATAAATTTAATATATTTATCATTTATTTATTGACAATATGTTATTATTTCACCAAAAGCAAAGACACTATTGCATTGCTTACAATATTGTACGCAATCATATACGCCGTAAGAACAGTCATGAAGACTTGACTGCAATCTAAGTGACCAAGATATTGTAAAATTGCTTGCACAACTTATTGTTAGCGGTTTTTTTTTTAAAAAAGGAAAACGTATTATTTACCTGGATTTATGTTCTTTTTTAAAGAGAGTTTAAATGCGTATCTTTTATCTAACATAAAATGCGTTGTAAGGTAGCTTGTCAATAAACAAACAAGTCACAATACTTTTACTTATATATTCATTTTATAAAATATACAAAGTTACTATACAAGAGCTTTTGGCATTGACGACACAATAACTTTTTGTTGTTGGTGGGGGGTAGGGGAGGGATGAAATAGCTCTTAATTACCACTCTGAGTGAATAAATAAATACAATTTTGTACCAAACTAATGGCTACGTATTGAAAGAGCACAAGCTGAATTTCTATACCTATATTGTATTATATAAGGAGTTCACAAGATAGGTGCATCTAAAGCACACCATTGTTTCTAGTTTCTGTGTTCAATATGGCAACACTGTTTGTTGACATTGTAATGAAATAACCTAAAATAACCTAGCATCAAATAATGAAGAGCTATTACTCTTTGCCAACCATAATTTGGAGTATTACATTTAACGTGATAACTAATTCTCACCATAATTGTGGACACAAGAACCTAAATTTAATACAATTAATTATTGTAAAGTCTAAGGAGATGGTTTACAAACATATTTGCCATGTTTCTATGTTATGCTGCTGTTCTTTTTTGTTATCCCTGTGCGCTTTTCATCCATATCCTTGTATGTTTTTTATAAGGGATTTATACCTCTTCGTGCTTTTTAGATGTTTTACGCAACTGAATAATGAATGATACAACGGAAATATTTATTGACTGAACGTATATAAAATCGGTTTTATCTTTATCTTGAATTACGTCTCTCTCTCTCTCTCTCTCTCTCCGGATGTTTGTTTAGCCATTGCTGCCAATGCATGGACTGATTTTAACGAAATTTGATAGGAATATGCTTTGAGCCTAAGCCTAACAAGTGTGTGAATTGTTTATCAATCTACTGATCCTTTCGAA
>JBCFYV010011135.1:6948794-7023137 GCA_039000515.1 Timema cristinae
ATTTGTGAGAAATAAAAAAGAAAGAAAACTTTCAAAATTCAATTTTATACAATTTAATATATTGATTCAAAATGGCTTACAACAAAATATGTTGAAAAAATGAAACACAAATCGTCATTATATATGCCCGTATCCTTTATCTGACATTATTCTTATTTAGTTTTTTTTATCAAACCAAGATTAAAGTACATTCATAGAAAATCTGAATATTGTTTCAGTATTGCTACTTGTCATTAGTCTTAAAACTTAACAAAATGAAATTCGCGAAATGATTAAATAACACAGTACAGCCAACATTGTTTTCTTCTATCCACATCAGTGGTATTAAACCTGTTTTAGTTTCATACCCCAAGATATAATCTATCTTCAACTTTGTTCTCCTGAATTTCTCTGTTCATAATTCAAATTATATATATTCTGTAATCTACATCTTAGAGGAAGAGAGGAGAGAGAATAAATGGGGAACCTAGATAACATGTCCTTACGTCCAAGATGCTTGTGGATTACTCCAAATCTGGCCCTTATTTTACGGGCACACCCAAATAGCACCAATATGCATGGCTCAAGTACATTACTGAACACGAATGGAGCCAATAACCCAAAAGAAGCCCCCCAAACCGACTTGAGCCAATGGAACGCTGGAACACCAACATATTAAACAAGAAACGTGAGTTTATTCGCACTTGAACTCTTCATAACACTGTCAATCATAGCAATACATATAAGTATTTAAAAGATAACAAATCAAAATAGTTCAGGTTTGGTTAGGCTAAGTTAAGTTAGGTTAGACGAGGTAAAACATAAGTGGTGAGAGGTTAATTTCAGATCACCTCTTATATCTCAACTGGACTTGCAATTCGGGAAAGGAGGATCTGTAAACTTTTTTTTTAACCGTTACTGATGGTCAAATTTTGGGTGCAAAATTGTTTTCCTGATTTTTCATAGCTTAAAGAGAAATAAAATGTAGTATTAAAATTCATTTACCCCATAATATGTCTTCAGCTACCACATATGTCTTATACACGTGACCACCAAAGTGGTTACAAATGATTGGATTGAATTTATAATATTAGGTACTATTTCACCCATACAGTGAAAAAGATATTACGGGAATGTCTTTCCATTAAAAATAAGGCTGCCTCGGTGTATAGTGTTTCACTGTCATTGGTTCTCAGTATCCTTCCGCTTGCTTGTTGGCGAATATGTTAGTTGCAAGAGTAGTTCTACTCCTATTCTCAGGGGGACCAACACATTCACTTGCCCCTGTAATTTCCCTAGTGCACTGTACTCTGTTCATCATCCCCCTTGTTGGTACGACTGGAGATGTTTATTGTCCCAGGTCGCCCAACCCGGTAATAAACGCTCGTATTTCTTTGTCAGAAGAGGGCCTCTCCCCCCCCCCCTAAAACATATAATTCTATGTGATACATTATCCTCACCTCTTGTTAGTATTTATAGTTACCTTTTCTTCTTTAAGATCTTTTTGTTTCATATATTTCTTGTCTACACTCATCCCCTTTTACAAAACATTCGGCAAATGTTACCACACTTTTCAGGAAAACGTAATTCTTTCAATGTCCAATTTAAAAAACAATATACTTTATTAAAACGTTTTAAATCTGCTAGGGTGGTTGAACAGTTTAAGGCATTACTTCACAATTCACTGAATAAATTCATTTTTGCCCGGTCCTTAGCAAATAAGCATAGTTTCATTAGTATATATGAGTATACACCCAACTTGTGGCAATACGCTTCATATACATATTTCAAATAAGTTACTAGAGTAATGATGAGCAAGAACGAATTTATAAGAAATGTACCACCATTTTATGTGAGAAAATGTGTGAAAACATTTGGAAAAAAATAAATTCAGCCAACCTGGTTGGGATTAGATCCCCTATTTTCCCGTCACGCTCAAATCATACACGAATTACAGTTTAGTTTTTCAGACATATAGTTTGTGCACCCTTTGATGAGGGGTGTAACAATTTCAATTCGAGGACAAATTGGAAATTATTTATTTCACCACATATGCGAATTAATTTATAATACTAGATACAGTTCGAGTTATTAATATTTGACCTTGATATTCTTAGGTTAGGACATTTTTTAATTGACATTGATGGCATTATACATATTATTAATTTGAATTAAATTAAAAATAGCACACAGGCACGGGAATCAAATCCGAGACCTTTGGTTGGTGCGTCCCTGCTCTACCACAAAGCTATCCAGGATTCTTTCCGTGTTCAAGGTCATTCTTCACTCATGGTTTAATGTTGAGACTATGATGGACGTGTGGAGTCAGATACATAATATGAGTGATCAATTAATATCCTCAACTATCAGATACTACAGCCCTCAGTGACTTGGGAGGACTGATGCGCTGCTAAGCATGCAAGACAATAGTTTAATTAAAGCGAAGGCAAATCATTGTATCTTGTTTCATTGTATTATTGGTACTAACCTCTCAGTATTATGGAGCAGAGGCCGATAGCTCGTTAATCTTGTGGTCCCATGTTCGTGTAATAAAACTACCGTCATGAGAGTCGATCTTGGAGTCTTTTAAACCACAAATATACCATATACTTTCAAATAATGTTCGTATTTTACTAAAATAACTCTGATCTGTAATAAACGGCACTGTTATAAGAATAGTAAATAAATAGTTTAAGATAAATTTTATAAAGGTGGGCATATAAGTACTTAAGGGAAGATCAACTTTAAGGTGTATGTTTGTATATACATATATATGTATGTTTGTATATACATATATATACATATATATATTATATATATAATGTATGGATGAAAAAAGTAAGACGCGGTGCTAAATATTATTATTATAAGTACAAACACCTGTCATAACCCATACGTACCATATAACACCCTGCGATTTTATGAACCCCTGAGAGTGTAGGCTACATTTATAATTGTAAAAACTTAAAATTAATATTAATTTATGGCATTAGGAACTTGAATATTGCCGTAGTTACGAAAATATGCCACCTATTACTTTCTTGAATTAGTTATATCTAGTACACCACATTATACTCTAACCCTATCTTGAGCTAGTTATATTCAGTTCACGTCATTACATCTTATCCCTATTTTGAGATAGTTCTATTCAGTTCACCTTATTTAACTTTATCGCTTTCAGGTATAATTATTTAATTTTATCATCCATCCTATCTCCTTCTAGTTCTTCCCATTGGTTTATCCCATTGTGTTCACGAGTCAATATCATGAACACCTCTATAGCTTATTATCTTCATGCTGAATGCCCGGTCCACCATAATCAGCGGAATTTGATTTTATATTGTGATAATAATAGAGTATATACTCGGATCTCATCATTATGTAATCCCCTCCAATCTCCAACATATTTATCCCTTTTTGGACTAAATAGCTTGCTAAGCTTCTGGTTTATGAACACCTTAAATTTATTTTCATCATATAAGGTAAAATACCAAGTTTCACTACTATAGAGAAAAAAACAGTAAAATTATTACTATTATTAAAATTATAGTATTTCTTATTTTAATATTTACCCTCAATATATAATCTTCACATCGTTATTCTATTATACTTTCTTTGTTATCAATTTGTATTAAATATTAATTTACTATAATTTTGAAGCAACTGCTGTGTGATCAGTCGATATAAGATGAGGACTGACTGTAAACACTGTCGTATTATTATTTAAAACAATGATCTAAGTATATCCGGAGACAATAATGTGTTTTATTAAATTTTATATCCCTCAACCCTCACTTAACTGGATCCATATAGAATTTTGTTCACCTGTTGGTCCTCTTGGTTGTCTATCACTTTGTCTTATAAATGTGGTTGTCTAGTAGTTGGTCCTGATGCATCGACCATTTAATTGTCTATTGGTTTGTTCTCACGGGTCGACCACTTGGTCATCTATAGCTTTTTCAGATATGTGATGCTGTCTATCACTTTATCCTATATGTGTGGTTGTCTATCACTTTGTCCTTTATGTGAGATTGTCTATCACTTGGTCTTATATATGAGGTTCTCTATCACTTTGTCCTTTACGTGAGGTCATCTATAACTTTGTCCTCTATCCGAGGTTGTCTATCACTTGGTCTTATATGTGAGGTTGTCTAGTAGTTTGTTCTCACGTGTCAACCACTTAGCTGTCTGTCACTTTGTCCTACATTTGAGGATACCACTTTGTCCTCTCGTGTCAGCTAATTTGTCTTCCATCACTCTGTCTGCTCCCCTTTTTCATATATAATATGTGGATACATACAAGCCACGAGTTTCTTCATTATATAACTTTCTCTATTCTTCAGTATATTCATTACATAGCTTATGTTTGGTTTTTATTCAACCATTTATAACTTTCTTCATTAGTCAGAGTGTTCTTTGATTAGATACATTTAACATCCTGGGGAGAAATGGTGCGTAATAACTTGTAGTGTCCGTGGCTAAAAGTGGAGCCTGGCGGGCTGGGGGGAGGGGGGGGGGTTGAGGGATGCCCTCTAGGAAAGTTTCCCCAGGGCATAGGCCCACCTGTTTAATAAGGCATGCTCCTGCCGAGTGGACACGGAGTCATCAGTAATGGATGCCGCCTGGAGCTCAAACGGAGGAAGGACTCAAGATTGAGGCGAGAACGACCGTAGGATGGCGTCAAATCTCGAGTTGCTCGTAAAAAACTGTGTCAGATATTGAACATGGAAGAGAGAGACTAAAGATAAAAAGGAGCCTTAGAGCCAATAGTTTACTCAAGATCAGAGACAAGAGGTGGTATATTTCCAATACCTATTTCAGAAGGTATTGCGTCTTACAACTGAACTAAGGATCTGGATTTGGTCAAACTACGGCGTCTTATTTGAATGGTACAAGAGAAAAGGTAGGAAAATCCAAATTTAACTCAAATTGAGTTAGATCTTCCATTTGTTATACAGTCATGAGACCTTTTTATTTGATTTGAGATTATGATTAAAGGAAGTGTCTTTCATATATAAATGATTTAAAATAAAATATTTGATAGATTTATTTCGTGGCTTGAGATTTAAAAGTTATCTATACTTCTAAAATAACATGTCCTGATTGATTGACTGACTGACTGACTGACTGACTGATTCATCATCGCCGAGCGCAAACTATCAAGGCTACAAGCATGAAATTCGGACTGTATATTCACTTTGTTATATAGGCACCCACTAAGAAAGGATTTTAGAAAATTCCACCCAAAGGGGTCAAAATAGGGGATGATAATATGTATGATAATATGTATGAAAGTCCGTCATTTTGAAAGTTACATAAATAAAATTTTGTATTTCGGTTATTGACGTAAAACAAATAAATACGTGTTTCAGGAATTTTGGAAATTTTATTTAATAAGGGATGAAAAAGGGGGTGAAATTTGTATCGGACTTGCATTATTTTTGATCTGAGGTCAAGTTATGGTCATCAACATAACGTAATATTTTAAATTAATCTGTAAATACATATGTCTATTTTCGTATTTGTATATAATCAACTTCCACGCGAGCAAAGCCGCGGGCAACAGCTATCTAGTTATTATATAAAATGTGTGTAGTGTGTCTTTCCAACATTTACCCTCATACCCTGCAATTTTCTCTGTGATGAATGACGTGGGGCTGACTCGGTGCTATCTCTGACATTTGCTGATTATAATAAGCAGGTTAAATACCCTAAATAAACAAAAATAATATTAAGATAATTTGGCATCAGTTGGTAAGATGTAAAGCTTTAGGTCATATGACTATAGAGGAACAGTTTCATTCGTAGGAGTAAAAGATGAGAGATAAGTATGAGGAGAGATCTAATCAAAATAATTGAAACAACACTAAGAGATATTGGTGGGCACGTGGACTAAACGTCAAGGAGTTCAAGGAGGGAATCCCCACAGAATGAAATTGGAGTGTTTTATCACCAAAAGTTTTTACACTCTCACTCTACGCCAATACAAGTTTTTTTTCTCTGAACTCTACGTTGGTCACAAATATAGAATTTGTGTATGTGGAGGTCATGAGCTCTACTGTTCACAGAACTACTAGTAAGACTGTACTAACAATAATAACATGAAAGGAGGGAAGTCTACTGTTCACAGAACTATTAGTAAGACTGTAGTATCAATAATAACATGGAGAGAGGTCTATTGTTCACAGAACTACTAGATAGACTGTAGTAACAATAATAGCATGGAGGGAGTGAGGTCTACTGTTCACAGAACTACTAGTAAGACTGTAGTAACGATAATAACATGGAGGGAGGTCTACTGTTCACAGAACTACTAGTAGGACTGTAGTAACTATAATAACATGGAGTGAGGTCTACTGTTCACAGAACTACTAGTAAGACTGTAGTAACAATAATAACATGGAGGGATGTCTACTGTTCACAGAACTACTAGTAAGACTGTAGTAACGATAATAACATGGAGGGAGGTATACTGTTCACAGAACTACTAGTAAGACTGTAGTAACAATAATAACATGGAGGGAGGTCTACTGTTCACAAGAACTACTAGTAAGACTGTATGTAACGATAATAACATGTAAAGAGAGAGGTCTACTGTTCACAGAATTACTAGTAAGACTGTAGTAACGATAATAACATGGAGGGAGGTCTATTGTTCACAGAACTACTAGATATAGACTGTAGTAACAATAATAGCATGGAGGGAGTGAGGACTACTGTTCACAGAATTACTAGTAAGACTGTAGTAACGATAATAACATGGAGAGAGGTCTATTGTTCACAGAACTACTAGATAGACTGTAAGTATCAATAATAACATGGAGAGAGGGCTACTGTTCAGAGAACTCCTAGTAAGACTGTAGTAATGATAATAACATGGAGAGAGGTACTACTGTTCACAGAACTACTAGTAAGACTTAGTAACTTAATAATAACATGGAGGGATGTGAGAATGTGACTAACTGTCAGCAGAATTACTAGTAAGACTGTGTAAACAATAATAACATGGAGGGAGGTTCTACTGTTCACAGAACTACTAGTAAGAACTAGTAGTTAACGATAATAACATGTAAAGAGAGAGGTCTAACTGTTCACAGAATTACTAGTAAGACTGTAGTAACGATAATAACATGGAGGGAGGTCTATTGTTCACAGAACTACTAGATAGACTGTTAGTAACAATAATAACATGGAGGGAGTGAGGACTACTGTTCACAGAATTACTAGTAAGACTGTAGTAACGATAATAACATGGAGGGAGGTATACTGTTCACAGAACTACTAGTAAGACTGTAGTAGTAACAATAATAACATGGAGGGAGGTCTACTGTTCACAGAACTATAGTAAGACTGTAGTAACGATAATAACATGGAGGGAGTGTACTGTTCACAGAATACTAGTAAAACTGTAGTAAACGATAATAAAACATGGAGTGAGGTCTACTGTTCACAGAACTACTAGTAAGACTGTAGTAACGATAATAACATGGACGGAGGTATACTGTTCACAGAACTACTTGTAAGACTGTAGTAACGATAATAACATGGAGGGAGGTATAACTGTTCACAGAACTACTAGTAAGACTTTAGTAATGATAATAACATGGAGAGAGGTCTACTGTTCACAGAATACTAGTAAGACTGTAGTAACAATAATAACATGGAGGGAGGTCTACTGTTCACAGAACTATAGTAAGACTGTAGTAACGATAATAACATGGAGGGAGGTCTACTGTTCACAGAACTACTAGTAAGACTGTAGAGTAACGATAATAACATGGAGGGAAGTCTACTGTTCACAGAACTACTAGTAAGACTGTAGTAACGATAATGACATGGAGGGAGGTCTACTGTTACACAGAACTACTAGTAAGACTAGTAGTAACGATAATAACATGGAGGGATGTCTACTGTTCACAGAAGAAATACCAGTAAATATACTGTTAGTAACGATAATGACATGGAGGAGATCTACTGTTCACAGTTACTAACATAGTAAGAACTGGAGTTAGTAACGATAATAAACATGGAGGGAGGTCTACTTTTCACAGAAACTATAGTAAGACTTGTAGTAACGATAATGACATGGAGGGAGGTCTACTGTTCACTGAACTACTAGTAAGACTGTAGTAACGATAAGACATGGAGGAGGGGTCTACTGTTCACAGAACTACTAGTAAGACTGTAGTAACGATAATAACATGGAGGGAGGTCTACTGTTCACAGAACTACTAGTAAGACTGTAGTAACATAATAACATGGAGGGATGTCTACTGTTCACAGAACTACTAGTAAGACTGTAGTAACGATAATAACATGGAGGGAGGTTACTGTTCACAGAACTACTAGTAAGACTGTAGTAACGATAATAACATGGAGTGAGGTCTACTGTTCACAGAACTACTAGTAAGACTGTAGTAACGATAATAACATGGAGGGAGGGAGGTCTACTGTTCACAGAACTACTAGTAAGACTGTAGTAACGATAATAACATGGAGGGAGGTCTACTGTTCACAGAACTACTAGTAAGACTGTAGTAACGATAATAACATGGAGGAGGGAGGTCTACTGTTCACAGAACTACTAGTAAGACTGTAGTAACGATAATAACATGGAGGAGGTCTACTGTTCACAGAACTACTAGTAAGACTGTAGTAACGATAATAACATGGAGGGAGGTCTACTGTTCACAGAACTACTAGTAAGACTGTAGTAACATAATAACATGGAGGGATGGTCTACTGTTCACAGAACTACTAGTAAGACTGTAGTAACGATAATAACATGGAGGGAGGTATACTGTTCACAGAACTACTAGTAAGACTGTAGTAACGATAATAACATGGAGGGAGGTCTACTGTTCACAGAACTACTAGTAAGACTGTAGTAACGATAATGACATGGAGGGAGGTATACTTTTCACAGAACTACTAGTAAGACTGTAGTAACATAATAACATGGAGGGAGGTACTGTTCACAGAACTACTAGTAAGACTGTAGTAACGATAGTAACATGGAGAGAGAGGTCTACTGTTCACAGAACAACTAGTAAGACCGTAGTAACGATAATAACATGGAGTGAGAGTCTACTGTTCACAGAACTACTAGTAAGACTGTAGTAACGATAATAACATGGAGGGAGGGAGGTCTACTGTTCACAGAACTACTAGTAAGACTGTAGTAACGATAATAACATGGAGGGAGGTCTACTGTTCACAGAACTACTAGTAAGACTGTAGTAACGATAATAACATGGAGGGAGGAGGTCTACTGTTCACAGAACTACTAGTAAGACTGTAGTAACGATAATAACATGGAGTGAGGTCTACTGTTCACAGAACTACTAGTAAGACTGTAGTAACGATAATAACATGGAGGGAGGTCTACTGTTCACAGAACTACTAGTAAGACTGTAGTAACAATAATAACATGGAGGGATGTCTACTGTTCACAGAACTACTAGTAAGACTGTAGTAACGATAATAACATGGAGGGAGGTATACTGTTCACAGAACTACTAGTAAGACTGTAGTAACGATAATAAAATGGAGGGAGGTCTACTGTTCACAGAACTACTAGTAAGACTGTAGTAACGATAATGACATGGAGGGAGGTATACTTTTCACAGAACTACTAGTAAGACTGTAGTAACAATAATAACATGGAGGGAGGTTACTGTTCACAGAACTACTAGTAAGACTGTAGTAACGATAGTAACATGGAGAGAGGTCTACTGTTCACAGAACTACTAGTAAGACTGTATTAATGATAGTAACATGGAGAGAGGTCTACTGTTCACTAAACAACTGGTATCCCATAAGATAGGAAATTTTTCTTAAACAATTTAAATGAAAACATTATAAAGATATTATCTATGTAAGCATCTGGTTCTCTTCTATGTCTATAGATGTGTGTTCTTTTTGTACGTTCTTTGTTAGAAAAGTTCAAAGAATAACCGACTCTCCAAGTCAGAACTACCAACCCACCACCATCACTCTGATCTCTTGCTATTTCTTTCTTTGTTACAGGTAAGGCAGAATGGAGGCTGTGCTGAATTGAAAGTCGAAAGCTCGAATGAGAATCAGGAAGAGTAAGTTGGAAAGACTTTTCGATAATTTCCCAATTTAGAGTAGATTGGTTGGGGTTGTGAAGGGGTATCAGTGTATTCTGAGGGAAGTTTGGTGGGGAGAGTTTGGTATGGCTGGCGTGGGAGTAAGAAGAAGTAGAGGGGGAGGCAATCAGGCCACGAGGTGGAACCGCTTCCCTTCACTCAGGCCTGCCAACTTAACTTTCCTTTCGTTCTTAATGGCCGCCAGGCAATTTCCAACAGGGTCGTGATTGAGGGAAGAAAGGAAGTAAGGATACTTCTTGGTAATATATCATAACAATTTAAACTCTTTTATAAGATTTATATTAATTTTCATAAAAATAGGGGAATAACGATAAATATACCAAGTGAACACGTTAAATAAAGTTTCTAAACAGTGAAATAAATATTTCTAATTTAAATGAAATTGATACATTTTCTGATCGACAATTTAAACTGTGACATAATACTATACTTTATTATCTAAATACCTCGGACTTTCCACTCTAGGTTTTCAAGAATCACAAACTATAGACCGTGTGTTAATAAAATTAATTTCTTTCATTAGCTTAGTGCGATATCTACCTTACGCAGAGGTATGGAATTTAAATATTAGCAGATTCTGATTGGAATATTTTTAATTAATTAAAAACAAAAAAGAAGACATATTAACGCTTAGATAAAGCTTTAATTAATTTCACACAAATGTACAGTGTGGGTTTTGGTATACTCTCTGCAAAAACACGTGACCCTGGAAGCAACACGGGAAGCCGGAATCATAAAATCTAGTTTTGCCCTTTTTACCATTGATTTTACAAAAAATTGGTTTGATTTACTTTTTAATTGTGTTGCCCTTTATGCCCTTTGTTTAGTTGTTAGACTATTAAACTTTTTTTGTACACTATTTTGCACTAAAATATTTATCCGGGGCAAGGCCATGTATTACATTAATAAAAGTTTTAAAAGAGCAAAAAGGCCAGAAAAAACATGAATTATATTTTATAAAAAAAGTGCAATACAAAAACAGTTAAAATTGCAATAAAAATGTCCAAAAAGGACCACCATTTCAACAATGTCAAAAAGAGCCCATTTGAGAAAAAATGATAAAATTTAGATAAAGTATATTTATTAAAAATAAAAAGGTATAAAAGTTGAAAGGAGTAGACGTACTAAAAATTGTACAGATATTAAAGAGTATTAAAAATAAAGGAGAAAAAGGAAAAAAAAGTAAAAAATGGTAAAAAGCTTCATTGGGCTGGAAAGTTGAAATGGGAATAAAGTGTAAAATGGGTGACACTATTCTTTATTTATTATTAGTACCAACTAGCAAAAGTTTAAAGTATTGTGTATAAAGTAGTTATAATTTAATCCTCAATATAAATGTTTGATTCAAAATATGCCTAGATTATATCTTTATTTTGACAGTGTGTATAATTCAGCCTACTTTCGCGTTTTGTTTCATAATTTAAACCAATAAAGTATTAATATTCACACATAATTTAATATATGTTACTATGTTTTCTGGTTTATTTTATATACTTAAAACAATAAAACTACTTTATGGATTCCTCGAGTGAAGACTAGTTAGTATATATTATATTTAAAGTTTACGTTACGCCAACAAAACATATCAAGAAACTTTGAAACATGCTTTAAGAATATAATGACGTCATATTTGATTACGATATATTTTTGGACTCATTGGAATACGAAACCTCTTTGAACCTCTAGGGAGATACAAAGCTTCATTGCTTTATTTAACATTTATATGTTTTATTTGTAAATGGTTTGTTTTATTGATTTTGGCTTGGTTTTATTTGTTACGGTTTTGAGTTATAATAATGAAAGGCGCTACATAACGTTATTTGAATGTAAAATACAATAATAACAGATACTTAATAAATACTCCATGATATGAGCCCACAAGAGTGCTATAGCAATCGATTGACTGCCACTGTTTAGCCGGTATCACGATAAATTTAACGTTAACGTAACTTAACGTAACTTAAGGTTTACTTAACTTAAGAAAACAGATGTGTGATCACGATTCACGTAACTTAACGTAACCAATCTAGCCAAATATCTGATTTCTCAGGTATGTATTTTAATCTTTGATTTTACTATTTGTAGAAGGATGATATGTGAATGTTTACTATTATATATCGACATATAGTAATACGAAATATTTATCACTAAATATTTTTGAAAAATGTATCGTTCCTATTTTAGTTTAATTAATTTGTTTCAATATCTGATAACTAGAACTGAAGGTAAGGAGTAAACCTTGATCATAAAACCAACAAATGACTTATTGACAGCCCTGTAGACGTCACTCGCATAACTATTGGCTGGCTAGATCACGTGATATACTTCATGCAACGTTAATTTAACGTGAAAGACCTCCAAGGACATCTATCAAGTTAAGTGAACTTTAAATGAAAGTTAGGTTGATCATGAGCCCGGCATTAACGATGATAGTGCCAAGATTTGCAGAAATAGGGTGTCATATGGTCAGCACAACAAACCCTCCAGCCATCAATCTCAGTTTTCCAGACTGGAGCTGCTACTTCTTTATTATAATTGCTACTCCTTTTGTTCCCATGAGGATGATTCTAACCTCTCTCCCGACCTACTGCTTCACATAAAATTTCTGTAAATACAGGGGATTGAACTTGGTATCCCTAGCTCTGTTGCTAGGAGCTCTGAGCACTAGATCTGTTGCTAGGAGCTCTGAGCACTAGATCTGTTGCTAGGAGCTCTGAGCACTAGATCTGTTGCTAGGAGCTCTGAGCACTAGATCTGTTGCTACGAGCTCTGAGCACTAGATCTGTTGCTAGGAGCTCTGAGCACTAGATCTGTTGCTAGGAGCTCTGAGCACTAGATCTGTTGCTACGAGCTCTGAGCACTAGATCTGTTGCTACGAGCTCTGAGCACTAGATCTGTTGCTAGGAGCTCTGAGCCCTAGATCTGTTGCTAGGAGCTCTGAGCACTAGATCTGTTGCTAGGAGCTCTGAGCCCTAGATCTGTTGCTAGGAACTCTGAGCACTAGATCTGTTGCTAGGAGCTCTGAGCACTAGATCTGTTGCTACGAGCTCTGAGCACTAGATCTGTTGCTAGGAGCTCTGAGCACTAGATCTGTTGCTAGGAGCTCTGAGCACTAGATCTGTTGCTAGGAGCTCTGAGCACTAGATCTGTTGCTAGGAGCTCTGAGCACTAGATCTGTTGCTAGGAGCTCTAAGATCTAGATCTGTTTCTAGGAGCTCTGAGCCCTAGATCTGTTGCTAGGAGCTCTGAGCACTAGATCTGTTGCTAGGAGCTCTAAGATCTAGATCTGTTGCTAGGAGCTCTGAGATCTAGATCTGTTGCTAGGAGCTCTGAGCACTAGATCTGTTGCTAGGAGCTCTGAGCCCTAGATATGTTGCTAGGAACTCTGAGCACTAGATCTGTTGCTAGGAGCTCTGAGCACTAGATCTGTTGCTAGGAGCTCTAAGATCTAGATCTGTTGCTAGGAGCTCTGAGATCTAGATCTGTTGCTAGGAGCTCTGAGATCTAGATCTGTTGCTAGGAGCTCTGAGCACTAGATCTGTTGCTAGGAGCTCTGAGCACTAGATCTGTTGCTAGGAGCTCTAAGATCTAGATCTGTTGCTAGGAGCTCTGAGATCTAGATCTGTTGCTAGGAGCTCTGAGCACTAGATCTGTTGCTAGGAGCTCTGAGCACTAGATCACAGAGGTGGTCTAGCTGGTAGCTAATAACATTGTTAATTAAATAGCTTAATACGGACTCAAACAAATGATATACTTGCAAGGCGTATATTACATTATATATTATTTTATTCATTTTTGAATAATAGGAGTGATACCTTAGATCAGTCATTATCGTGTCTCTCTACTGAGCTAAGGGTCCAGGGTTCGATTCCAGATATGGTTGAAAAATTTATCATAGGCCATATGTGGGCTTAACTTTTTACATTGTTGAATTAACGGTTGGGGACTGGATGTTGTACCGGTCCTAGTCTTAGGTTAGACTATAATACATATGAAGCTACGACAAACCTAGCAAGCCGGAAGTGTAAAATATATGGCTTGAATAAAAACTGACCTAGGCTGGAAACAATGGATGTAAGTATTAATAATAGGAGTATAATTAACTGAATATATTTTAAGGAATCACGATAGTATGTCACCATATTAGTCATAAAAGTGATATGATAAAAAAAAAGTTTCACCTACTTTAAGGTGGAAGGAAATCAAATGCTCAAAATTTGTTATTAAACTGCACCTGTTGTTTCCAGTGAATCCTTTTAATTAACTCAGGACCGGGGCTCATTATTAATCTACATCTGTATCTAATAATCCACATTAACATAATTTTATTCAAATAGTGAAAGTCCTTAAATATATTAGTAATGTTGTACATTCAAGACTATCTCGACAAATACATTTATATTTTGGGTAATTCTAACGCTAAAATTAGTATAAGACCCAAAATACCGTTTTTAAGTACACCAATGTGAGTCTGCTATCTCTTCTGCTTAGAATAAATAATTTAAAATCCACCAGCATTATAATTCTTTTGTTGGACTAGATTGTGCTAACAGGGTTAGATTGCTCCTCTGGGACATTTCCTGGCAAGGCGGCCAGATTATTGTTTAAAATAAATATCTTGGTAACAAATTAGACCAATCTTAAAGCACATTATCAAAAAAATAACCTGTTAGCACCTACCCCTTATCAACCTGGTTTTATTCATTCAGTTCCCCCCCCCTCTTAAATTTATCTCTAGCTCCACATTAATATATTGTATTGTTTATTAATAGGATGTTGTATACAAGATATATCTATTTAGAGCTGTAATTAGGTTTTGTTTTTAGTTATTTTGCACCACGTCTTACTACACATTTGTTATTTAAGCTTGAATACTAGTTACGCTACTGGGTTAGGGTTTGAGAAGCTTGAATTTAGAGGAAGGGAACCAAAGTTTACGAGGAGGGAGAGTGGAAAACTATTTAGGAAAAACCACCATTTCATCCAACCAGGATTCTAACCTCAATCTCCCTGTCCTCTGCAGTGTAGCTCAACACGAAATCAGTGCATCCGATAACTATGCCACCGAGGTGGATATAGGTTTTATAGAAGCTGCAGAAAAATTAATGTTTTTTATATGGCCTGTTAGAGAAATTCTACTAATTTATGAACATCTAAATATGGATTTTTTTTAAAAAGAAAGTTAAAATATTATAATTTGCTGACCCTCCTAATTTATGTTGTTCTAAAACAAGCTGATTAATTAAAAATAGCTCTTGTTGCAAGTATTTATCTTTAGAAGTAACAAAGTAGCTTGGGCTCGCAATCTAATTGGTCGTGTCCATTGGCCATCAACTCACCCTGAATATTGTTAGCCATTTATTTCAAGAAATATAATATGTTAGGAGCAACAATTTATGGACGTGATCTAGGCCTACTAGAAGGTAAATAACCTAACATAGCAGTAATTCTCATGTGAACGTCAGCTCTAAGGCATCCAAATCCTTGGAGCAAGCCTCAAACATTTTTGAATGATATTGTGTAGTTTGTAACCCACATATAAAAATGACCTTACTGGTTCGAATATGGCTATATGTCTTAATCTATAGTATATGGCATTAGGAATTGGAAAGTTAATTAAACCACTAACAAGAGTACGACACCTATCCCCATTTTGAGCTAGTTCAATTCATACGGCTTTATGTCTAGATCTAATAATTTATTTTGATCTCAAAACTGTGACATTTTGAATAAAATATCTTCAAGAATTTGCTAAAACATTATTTAAAAGTTTCTTATACAAGATATAATGTTGATACCATTTGGCGTGAGACATATTTTGAATCAGAAATACCACTTTAAACATTTGTGATTTACGTGTCTGTAAAGCATCTCATTGTCTGGGTATGTGGCCCTCTTTAACTCCAAGTTACAATCGAAGGGTTTTCTCTCTAAAGTAACCACAATACATAAATCCTGCTACATATTTTACTTTCCAGCTCGGAGGATGCAGCAGCCAGCCACTTTTAATCCAGTAATATGATGTCACGTCCAAAGTGTTAATGGTCAACTCCGCCATCTGGTGCTTAAACCCGGCAAACGAGCTTGTAATTTATGGTTGGGTGACTTCGTCCTCACTGTCTGGGGGGGGGGGGGGGGAGTCACGGGACTCTAACTGGGTCGTATGCGGGGACGGGTGGGGGGGGGGGGAGACGGCAAAAGAGAAGAGAAACACACTTCCAGTAGTAATGATAGTTATATTTCTCACCTTGCCAAGCAGGCATTCATCTGAGGGTGAGACCTTTCCAAGAGTCACGATGAATGGGATCTGTTCCCCGGTTGAGGGGGTAAGGTGAGGTCAAGTTATTTCTCTCTGGAAAGGATAAATCTCCTCTTTTCATGATCTTTTCAAAGACTTGTGAGATGTCGGACCGACAAACTTCAAAGAAAGGCAAGGTATGTTACACATTTCAAGTTTTATGACAAGTAAAACGTTTATATAAATATAAATTTGATAGGTACGAAATTGGTATGTAAATCTTCGCTACAATTTTTTAACAAAAAGCGTATAACCCAACCGGGTAGTAAGACGTGGTGCTAAATAACAATAATTTAACAAAAATATAGCTTACAACCTCACCTATAATAAATTTAAAAACACCGAATATATTAAGATGAGGATAAAAATTTTAATTATTTGATTTACTAGATATTCCATTATAAAAATTTAAAAAAAATTATTGAGCTGAATTTTTTTTTTAAATCTTTGCCTTGCTTAAAATTTCTTTACAAGAAAAACTGAAACAATTATTTTTAAATAATTTAAACTTTTTACAACTCAAATAGTAATTTGTTTGGTAAGAGTTCTCAAATGATTTTACCCCCTCAGATGGTTGAATATTCTTAGGCACGGGTCGATTTCGTGGAAAACTTCAGTCAGTCACCTTAGAAAAATGCATAGTCATCAAAAGTTAAGATTTGAGTATATCAAACTCTCAAATATATCAAGTAAGTTACTTTCAAACAATATTTTAGTAAGATCAAAATAATCTTGAACGTCCATATTTGTAGTGTTATAGGAAATATAAATAGTTTCTATAAAATGTTTATCTAATTTTGTCTAATATTTATTTTATAGCATGGTAGTTATATGGGGGTTGCTGCAAACAGGTTAATGGGGCGTAAAGTTGAAAAGAAAATAAAGCGTAAAATGGGCGACTCTCTTATTTATTACTAGCACCAAATGGCAAGTGTTTAAATTATTGTATATAAAGTAGTTATAATTTAATCCTCAAAATAAGTGTCAGATTCTAAAATATGCACAAATTGAGAAAATTGAGAACATATTTAAATTTAAGGAATACAGTTAAGATGTAAGGACAATGTGAGAGAAAAGTAGAGTGTAGAAACTATGGGCGATCACGTGTCCTTTGATAAGTTTTTAAGTTGATTATGATCTAATAAGGTCATTGAACCCAGGTCTAAGGCATCACTCTCTTAAAAATAGATTGAACTGCTGATAACGTGGAGATCTAGAGTCGGATCCCATTGGGCTGCACTTAAGGGTTTTTATTTCTAAATAACTTTCCACTATCACTTCACACAAATAGGAGTAATTTTCTATAGATTTGACCTCCCTATCCTTAATACATTAGCTTCATTAGTACATTTGTATAGCCCTATAATTAAGTATCCATGGTCACATGGTATAACACGTTTATCTCAAGTTGGACTAGACTGATGAAGACAGAGAGATCGGGGTTCAATCCCGGTCAAGTGCACTGAGAGTGGTTTATCCTAAATGTCTTTTTCTACTCTCCATTCACGTGAATTTGGACGCACCTCCTCTTAATTAAGCCTTCCTAATCCCTAACCCATTAGTGTAATTAGTACATAAAGTGAACAGAAAGTAGGACGTAGTGTTAAAAAAATAAAATAGAATAAGGAAATTAAACATAAATTGGCTAAATAGGTAGTGATAAGTGTTGAAATAAGTAATTTAAAACAAAAAAAGAAACCATTGTATGCAGTTATATTAATATAATATTAATGAGCTACTACATTACGTAAGACATATTGATATTAATATGAAGAATAAATATGTATTTAGTAATAATGTCGTAATAAGGAGTAATTAAATTTTTAGAATATAGCTCATACAATTAAGAATACATATTGAGCTGTGCTGACAAATTACATGAAGAGTTAGTCCGTCAAGGTTTTCACTCCAATCCAAATGTTGATTGAAATGAATCGTACCTCCGCAAGTCCTGTGCGGTAACCGTGGCCTTGGATGAAACCAGAGCACGTCTCATGTCGTCCATTGTCACGAGGGGTTCAATAAGTTTGTCACTGGGTACTTGCTGCCAGTCCATAGGGATCGCATCAGGAGACTTGGGTCTGCACGGTGTTAGCAGGTCATCAAGTATAACACTCGGGTTAACCGGGCACCGACCGGTAACTCGGCGAAAATGCGTGGCGACCAGGATTTTCCGGATGGGTTGCATGGTGGCATCCCTCACCAAAATGTTTATATCCGCCCCAGAGTACATATCCGTCAACTTTGCAAGTTCCCTTAAGTCACGATCATTTATATCGTTCGGTGTGTCCCCGATATGAAAACGGAACATGAAATACCGGACGATCTCATTTGGAAGCGGGACGTATATTCTTTTCTCGAACCTTCTCCTGATACCAGCATCAAGGGCCCAAGGAATATTCGTGGCCCCAAGTATCAACACCCCTCGTTGTTGCTAGTCACACCTTCCATTTGTACGAGGAACTCTGTCTTTATCCTCCTTGTAGCGTCGGACTCCGTGGAAGACCTACTCGAGCAAAGGGAATCCACCTCATCAATAAATATAATACTCGGCTTGCGACTTCTTGCAAGTTTGAAAAGATTCTTCACCATCTTCTCAGAATCACCAAACCATTTAGATACAAGATCAGACGATGATACCGAGATAAACGTGGAAGCTTTTGCTTCAGAGGCCAACGCTTTCGCAAGTAAAGACTTCCCGGTTCCCGGTGGTCCAAAAAGAAGTATCCCCTTCCATGATTTTCTCATACCCGTGAAAATCTGTGGGAATTTTAAAGGTAGGATGACCGCCTCTTCCAAAGTTTTCTTAACATCTTCCAAGTCTACAACATCAGACCATGTTACAGTACAATCTGTTTCCACGATTACTCCTTCCAGTTTCCCTTGCAATAGTTTAGTTTCTACATCTTCAGTCTCACTTGGTTTGGAAGAGATATCCGTCTGATTATTTCTTTTCAACAAATATGTTTTCAACCGCTCGGCTCTATCTAAATAATGTGAACATTTGTTTAAGATCACTTCTCTAGAATAATCACTGTTACCTTCATATCTGCTGACTTTGATCAAGAGTTGAACACCTTCTAAATATAAATTCAAAGCGTACTCGTAGTTTCTTTTGTTGTCTTCCTCGATAGCTCTGGTAAAAAAGCTTATTGCTTTCTTCAGTTTTAAACTTGTGTTCATATTCATTTTAACAAATGACGTGCCAGTACCGTAACTGGGAAATAGATAGCTACTATTGTACAAACAATACAATAAAAAAGTTTATCCCACTATTGTTATTTATCGGCCATTGTCAGATTTCAATTACGAGAGGAGCTGAGAATAAAAGATTGGTGGATATAATATTTTTAAATAATTTTTCAATGTTTTGTGTATTGGGATTATATTCCAAACTATATATATTCCGTTGAAATGTTCTAAATCCATCTGACGTATATAAATTAGAGATAAAAGATTTATAATTGACAACATTGACATTATTTACCCTTTTTTTTACAATTAGAAACGACAAAACAAACTAATGCCGTATTGACTTATCTGACTCAACACATTTATATTTGTGAGAGAGATATATATCCTCGGTGTATCGAAAGTGTCGGTGAGTATCGACTGTGCGAGCTCATGACGTCGTGAGTGGGTAGGGGGAGGGGGGGAGCCTAACCTCCAGAGCCTGACACATTAATCCCACGTTTAATTTGAAATAGGACTGTAGCGAGGACCACGTGACGTGCCTGTACTGGAAGAGGAGTGAAGGGGGGCTAAGCCCCCCCTGGAGTTGTACAACGATAACACGGACTTGTTTCCCATAGAACATGATTTAAACTAGACGCTCAATATAACAAGGCTATATTGAGATTTCACCCCTGGATCTGACAGTTAAATACAACATAAATAGTTCCATATAGGTTTATAACAAAGGTAAACTTTTATTGAACTAGAACATTTAAATATTGAAATGTTCATAATAAAATAACAACTTAGTGTATAGTAACCCACCTACTTAGATACGTGAGAATAATGTTACGTTTGTGTTATACGACTATGTACTAATTACGATAATGGTGCTAGGCATTAGGAAGGCCATATTTAAAGTAATCAACTTGCATTTACAAGGAGGGTGAATGTAAAACCATTTGGTAGAAACAACATTCAGTACACCCGACTGAGATTCAAACCTCAAGCTTACCGCTATTATACTGCGAGAATAGCGTTTTAGACCATGCGGCCACCAAAGCAGGTGACCTACTAGTGACTGAAAGGTTAGGATTCTAATCCCTGTTGGGAGTATCAAGAATGATTCATCTTAGAATAGCTTCCCACTCTCCCTCCATGCAAATTAGAGTACGTTTCCTTTATGTTATATATTCCTTAGTGTTACCTCATTACTGTAACTAGGCGCATATAGCTCGGGAGGCTAGTAAAATAGAGAGAGGATTTTTTTTAAAGATTCCGGGTACACATGATCTTTCAAATATTATTATTATTAGCACCGCGTCTTTCTACCCGTTCAAGTTATACGCACTTACGCTAATGTGTAATGGTAGGGTGATTGTGAGGTGAAGTGAAGGACCTACAGTTTAACGTGGAATCCGAACCACGGTGGCGGCCTGGCATTCCACACATTCACTTTCATATGTTCCATGGAAATAAATTAATGGGGTGAGATCTGAGGAGTTTTGTGCCATTTGACGGTTTCACCCCTCTCACAAATTAAGATTCCTACTTTCATTGTCTAAAAACTTAGCCATGATTTATTATAAAAATTCTTGCTATGTGGAGATATGATAAATATTTGTATAAAACTTGTATAATGCTCAAAAATATAAACATTAAAATAGATGTATTAAAAAAACAACATATTATGTAATATTTTAATAATTTCAGTGCAACAATATCTTATCTTTAGAACTTGATTAAAATGAAATTAAAAAGTAAATGGTTTTACTAAGCAACATACATCTACTCTCTACTACCGCTTGTAATATCACCTCTATTACATATTTTACTAAGCAACATACATCTACTCTCTACTACCGCTTGTAATCACTTCTATTACATATTTTACTAAGCAACATATATATACTCTCTACTACCGCTTGTAATATCACTTCTATTACATATTTTACTGAGCAACATACATCTACTCTCTACTACCGCTTGTAATATCACTTCTATTACATATTTTACTAAGCAACATATATATACTCTCTACTACCGCTTGTAATATCACTTCTATTACATATTTTACTGAGCAACATACATCTACTCTCTACTACCGCTTGTAATATCACTTCTATTACATATTTTACTAAGCAACATACATATACTCTCTATTACCGCTTGTAATATTACTTATATTACATATTTTACTAAGCAACATACATATACTCTCTACTACCGCTTGTAATATCACTTCTATTACATATTTTACTAAGCAACATACATTACTCTCTATACCGCTTGTAATATCACCTCTATTACATATTTTACTAAGCAACATACATATACTCTCTACTACCGCTTGTAATATCACCTCTATTACATATTTTACTAAGCAACATACATCTACTCTCTACTACCGCTTGTATTATCACTTATATTACATATTTTACTAAGCAACATACATCTACTCTCTACTACCGCTTGTAATATCACTTCTATTACATATTTTACTAAGCAACATACATTTACTCTGTACTACCGCTTGTAATATCACCTCTATTACATATTTTACTAAGCAACATACATCTACTCTCTACTACCGCTTGTAATATCACCTCTATTACATATTTTACTAAGCAACATACATTTACTCTGTACTACCGCTTGTAATATCACCTCTATTACATATTTTACTAAGCAATAACATTATAATCTTACTACCGCTTGTAATATCACCTCTATTACATATTTTACTAAGCAACATATATATACTCTCTACTACCGCTTGTAATATCACCTCTATTACATATTTTACTAAGCAACATTACATATACTCTCTAATACCACTTGTAATATCACCTCTATTACATATTTTACTAAGCAACATACATCTACTCTCTACTACCGCTTGTAATATCACCTCTATTACATATTTTACTAAGCAACATTACATATACTCTCTAATACCACATGTAATATCACCTATATTATATATTTTACTAAGCAATATACATATACTCTCTACTACCGCTTGTAATATCACCTCTATTACATATTTTACTAAGCAACATACATTTACTCTGCACTACCGCTTGTAATATCACGTCTATTACTTATTTTACTAAGCAATATACATATACTCTCTACTACCGCTTGTAATATCACCTCTATTACATATTACATTTTTACTAAGCAACATATATATACTCTCTACTACCGCTTGTAATATCACCTCTATTACATATTTTACTAAGCAACATTACATATACTCTCTAATACCACATGTAATATCACCTATATTACATATTTTACTAGAGGACACCCAGTTAGTTAGATGTGTTTGTTTATGTGATTGATTCACCTCTATGATATTTATTTCATAACCGACCGAAAACACGGGTATTCTTTTGTTACCTGCGGTTGATTCTTTTTTCCTTTAACAGGAAATTTTCACAAACATTAACTAGAACCTCAAACTAAATATTTTAATAAATTTATTTAAAATTTACAAATAAAATGAACATAGATCTACAAATATTGTTTTCATAAGCAAACTATTTTCAGCCTAGTTCCATTGACTCGCCGGGAATGAGACTTTTCCAACCCACTAAGTAATGAGTTCACCTCACAAGTTGGAATCTTAAATTCATATTCTCGTTCTGCATGGTGAACAAATATTTTTTGTGTTCATGAATTTAAAAAAATAGTATGTAAATACTTTCTCTGTATAAATGACCAAAAAAACTCCAAAATTATAACAACCAAAAGATATTAATCAGTACATACTTTTTTCCACATTTTATACAATACGTATTGCTAAGAAATTTTGCTCAAATTATTAGTGCATGATTAAATTTTTAGATTGGTTTTACAAAATATAGTTATAATCTAGTGTAATGTGTGAGGTTAGAGTATTTAAAATGAAGCATTGTTGTGTTGGTACAGACTAATAAAAAAAATATTTTAGTTTAAACTACTTATACATAAGGATTTAAGTTAAAGTTTAGTAATAACTTATTAAAAAATGAGTTCAAAAACTTTTAAACTAAAGCAACCGTTTAAATAAGGTAAATTTAAACGTAGGTTTTGATAAAAAAAAATTTTAATAATCTATATATAGATAGCTAGATTTTACTTATTGTTAAATAAAATATTTTTTATAATATATCGGCAAATAAAAATTAGATTGACATCATAACCTTTAGCTTTTGTTGATTCCTTTTTCAGCAAATATTAGAAAAGATAAACATCCTTGTCCACCAAAAAGAATAAAAATTTAATTAATTTTGAAAGATCTGAATTAAAAAGTATATATATATATATATATATATATATTATTAATTAAGCTAAGAAATTATTGGTTTTATAAAATATATTTTAAATAAAGGATCTTTTATAGTACTAAAATTTTACACGAAAAGGTATTTTGTATTTCAAATCGCTGCAACGAAATCATGAAAATTGGAAAATTTCCTCAATTTAAAATATACTCAAAGTTATTTTCATGAGAAAATGAGAGTTGTCATCTTGTATATGATGACAAAAAGTGTCAAGATGTAAAATTTAATCAAAATCGTTAAAGCGGATTATGGAAAAATTGATATTTTCTCTTTTCGCCTTTCAGTAAACCACACCTAATTTTAGAGTTAGATAACTAATTAAAAAAACTCCTTAGGGGGACTTCTTGAAACCCTAGATTCCAAGTTTTAGCCCAATCGGTAAAGTATTTTTGGCACTAGCCTGACTTATAGCTGGACAGACAGACAGACAGATGGTATCGTGAGAACCACTTTTTTGGTTTCAGGGGTTCACGAAATGTCAACATTATCAAAATCTCGAGTTTAATTTTTTTTACGATCACATACTTTTTCCCGAGGTGTCGAGAAAAGTAAACACTTAGAACAGGAGCTGTCTCACTAGATGTAGACTAGTACTATTGTTTTGAAAAATAATCTTGTGTGTCGAAAGTAAATAATCATTTTTGTGTCAACTATTTTTATAATATTAATTTATTTTGTATTTATATAAGCTATGCCTCAATATATTATGTAATACCGCTGTAAAATATTTAATGATGTTGATATTTTAGTCATAATCCTTCATGTGGTATTAAAAAGGCCTATTCGGTTGTAAGCCAATTAAATATGAATCAGATAGCTGAAGCTATCATCTAACATTTTAGTGAGGCTTAACGCCACTTATATATCATATTCTAAAGAAAATTGACAAAACTCTGCCTTAAAATATGAGTGAAGAATGACCATGGACACGGACGAATCCTGGATAGCTCAGTGGTAAGAGCATTGGGATACTAAGCCGAAGGTCCCGGTTTCGATTCCCGTGTCCAGGTGTCATTTTTCAATTTTCAGAATATGATATCCAATAAAATATATTTTATTTAAGTTTAATACTCACAAATGTCAATCCTCAAAATTAATGAAATTATTTGAATTTTGAACTTATTATGAGATAGATAATTGAATCATGTTTAAACTCTAGATTTTTTTAAAGGATATTTTCAATATCGAGTTCTAAGCGTATCATTCGTTGATTCAATTGATTTTTTCTTAATGATTTTCAGCATCAATGTCTAAACATATATTCGTTAATATTTTATTTATTTTTATTTATTTGAGATATTTAACGTACAAATTTTGAACTGGATGATTATATCAGAACCTGAGAATTTCTATGAGCGGGAGTGAAATGGCCCACTAATTTTGCCGGAAAAGTATTTTCACATTACTTCCATGGTTATCTTATATACCACAATGGACATGGGACCGACGACTTTACTTCTCCTCCAAAGGAAGCTGCACTACAGATCGCTGCAGAGAAATCATGAAAATTGGAAAATTTCCATATTTTAAAATACTTCTTAAAATTATTTTCACGAGAAAATGAGAATTCCCATCAATATTGACATTGATATTTTTCCAAGATTATTTTCAACACCAAGGTCTAAATGTTTAATTCAATGTTGATATTAATATTTTTTCTCCGATGATTTTCAACGTAGATGTCGAGTTTCCTAGATATCTCTTGATGTGAACGTAGAGGTTTTCCTTTTTGCTGCGCAATCCCAGTGGATATAAAGATTCTATTCACCAGTGAACACACGCATTGATCAGTCGAATAGGTATTTTATTTGTGGCCTGCGGTTGCACTGAGGCGGTCAGTGGTTTGACCACCACCAATATCCTCTCTCTCTCCCCTCCAGAACATCCACTTCAATAAAAGAGAAAGGTTTGGTGCAGATGTTCCATTCGAAGGGGAGTGGGGGACGTTATTGGAAGTGAAATATATTGGACTTCATCCAGGGTGAAAGATTTATCGCTACCCACTTACGGATACCGCTCAGCGATATTTCCAAGTAGAAGGGTGCCTAATAGGTTACTTACTGGTCATTGCTCATTTCGAATTAACTTTCTATAAGAGGTTCAACAAGTTATTTAATGTTCAGTGTTCCTTTTGAACTATTATACCATAGGGTGTTCGAAAAAATAGTTACTGTTTAATGACATTCTTGGATTATTATACTTATAAGGTGTTCAACAAATTATTTAATGTTTAATTTGAATTACAATACTGTAAGGTGAACAACAAACTATTTAACTTTTATTGCTAATTTAGTATTTTCCTGCTATAATGGGTTAAACTATTTATTTAATATTTAGTGTTCCTTTTCGATTATTTTTATTCAAGACTAGCCCCCTTCCCTGTAAAAAAATATTGTAAGGAATTCTGTAAAACAAAGCTTCAAATCATCCATCATGTCAATATAAAAACAAAACTTTCTTTTACTTTTTTTTTTTTTGAAAATACAGTCCTACCATCACTGTATAGCCCCCTCTCTCTTTTATCTTCCCTCCTATTTTCATCTCAATCCTCTTTCACCACCCCTAACCCCCTTCACCAACCCCACTTTCCCTTCAACAACGTTTTTTTTTCCAACGACTACATAATATAGGCCTATTATCGACATTTTTATGAGGAATAAATTAAATTTTCAAAATAAAATATAGCCTATGTGACTTGCTGATAATACAGCTTTATATTGTTGAAATAATTTTTAAAATCGGTCCGGTAGTTTTTGAGTTTATCCATTACAAACAAAAAATCAAATCTTTCCTCTTTATAATATTAGTATAGATGTCAGACTATATAACTAATGGCATTTTATGAACAGTGACTATCATTTCAAAAGTTTTCTCTCACGGGAAAATCCATTTTCAAATAACAACTGAGAAAAATTAGTGTTATCACTCCTATTCCCAAAAATGAAATAAGCTCTAGTTTGTGACACGCATTTTATGAAACCTAAGGGTGCTTACTTCAAGCATGTTTTTTCTGAAGTATATAATTGTTGTGAACCTGACGTCTTAGATTTCTTGACCAGTAAGCCAGGTAAATCATTATCTAAGCAACATATTGTAGTGAGATTAATGTCCGACTGCAGGCCTGCGGACTAAGCATGCTTGTCATTTGTCCACTCTCTTGCTCTACAATCTTGTTTAGCAGGTATTCAACCAGCCTCACTGTCAGGAGGATTAGAGGAGACGGGGGGGGGGGGGGGGGTGTTTCCTTAGAATCTTGACCCTTATACAAGCAAGCACACGGTGGACGATAGCCAGAAGATCCTCAGCCCGAGTTGTGGACAGTGAAGTGGGAGGACCGGTGTGGGTTGGTTTGTGTGCCCGGAAATGCGATAACATGACCAGTGAATCTAGCTTTCGTGTAACGCAGGTCAGAACAGTGATTCGTGCGCGGAGACAAGTGGGGTATCTACATATAATATTCGGAAAATTGAAAAATGACACCTGGACACAGGTCCAATTCCCGTGTCCAGGTGTTATTTTTCAATTTTCAGAATATATAATAATAATATCAACATACCACCATCACCACACACCACCATGAAAGAGTTTATTTTACTGTGAGTGTCAGCTAAACTCTCACAGTAAAATAAACTCTTTCATGGCGGCGTGTGGTAGTGGTAGCTTGATATCCCTGCATATCATTGAAAGCAGTCCACTTTATGTATGATCCATCGACGCAACATTGCCATCAAATTGTTCCTTCCAATCCTTTTCTAAACATTTTGTTTTATCTTTGCATTTGAACAAAAGGATTATCAAATTTCACATTAAATTATTTTGGATTTGTACAGTTTTCGTAGTTTGAGTCTGAGGAAGTTGTGAGAAGTCAAAGGGTGTATGTCTTGAATACATTGGTTCAAAAGGTTTGTGTTGTTTTAAATGTTCGATTGAGGAAACTAATCTCTAAGTTTGTACATGCTGTGGCGAATTTCACTTCTCATTCGTCACATCTCTGGCTACATTTGACGATATGTTATAGAGGAATATTCAACATAAAACACAAATAAGCCTCGTAAAACCATTAACTTAACTAGGGCAACACCAGCAATATATTATTATATCTAGTACTATCAATATGTATTATGATTACGATTGTTTAATATTGTTTTCAATATTTTCAATAGCGTGATTTCTTGTAAATTTGCCCTTAATCACGTAAGTATACATGTCCCTTCTCGGGCCTCTCATAATTCAAAATTATTTTCTGTCGACAACTCTTAGAAGACGAGCCCTATATGCCATTGTATCTACAGCTCTACTTACAGATTCGTCGAATTCTACTTTTATTATTATTATTATTAGCACCGCGTCTTACTGCCCGTTCGGGTTGTACGCACTTACGCTAATGTGTAATGGTAGGGTGATTGTGCGATGAAATGAAGGACCTACAGTTTAACGTGGAATCCGAACCACGGTGGCGACCTGGCATTCCCCACATTCACAAGATGTCTTGTCAGAGGTGAAGGAAGGGTTTGGCAATCAGATAAATCTTTGCTGGGACCGAGGATTGAACCCGGGCCGCCAGCATAGTCTACTTTTATTATTAAAGTAAAGCCAAACTCAGAGAGTTATTTAAGGAGCTCCCCTATAGCTAATTTATCCTGGAGAGACTTTGCCTCGAATATTTAAATTTACTTTACACTGATCTATCTTTTGCTTATTGTTATCCTTTTTAAATACTTACGTTTTTACTACGATTTTTATATTATTATTATCATCTATCATTAATAACTATGTCATATTTGTCATATTTTTATATGTGTCATTAATTAGCTATTTTTTTATTTAGTATGCTTTAAGGGTACGTGTGTACTTTTCAGTGCTGGCCTGTTATATGTCTCAACACTATAATAAAGGAAATTGAAATAGAATTGAGATTATTATTATTATTATTACATATCACCGTATCTTACTGCCTGCTTAGATTATATTCATATATGAAAATTATTATAATGGGGTAGGAATAAGCAAGGAATCATTTCAAAGATAATATACTCGCATAAGCATGGAGAAAGAGTGGGAAATAATTTTGAAGAAACCACCCTCATTAGACCTGACAGGAACTCGAACCCTGATCCCCTCCTCATCAGAAAGCCAGTCTAAAGAGAGAATGACGCCTTAGACTAGGGGTTTGCAGTCTTTCAGGGATATGATCAATCCATAAACTTATCAAACGTCCCGCGAGCACACATCGTTTCTAAACCACACTTTTTCTTTTTTTTAAATACACTTATTATTTATTCATTAAATTCAATAATTCCTTAAATAATTATGTCCCTACATTTATAGAAAAAAAGTACATTTTCATATTAAACTAATTCATTTCTTTATTACGTAAATAATAATTATGACCGAGCAAGATTAATTTATTCACTCTCAAATATCATTTGAATGTTTTTAAAATATTTTCAAGCACCTACGTGATTGACTGAAAATTGTCACAAAACCAACCCGTCGATCACTATCGACGAGTTGTCAATCACTATCGATGGGGTGCCGATCACTACCTTAGACGAGTCGGCCACTGAAAAGGGTTAGAACAACAACATTAATAATATAGTAAACTGTTATAATTGTTGATCTAAATAGATATCTTTACTATCCATAAAAGCAGCTTGAAATGTCAATTATTAATAGAACCAAGGTTTACTTAAAGATAAGATCTGACCAGTGTATGCCATGCAAGGTTATCGAGTCGTTACCTTCCATCGAGAGAGTATTCTATTGAAACTAGCAGACTCCCTGTAGTCCATCTATCACCCCGCGGTCGACGTGGTAACATCTTGATAGATCGCAAGGTGCTGAACTGTCGCCTCCTAGGGACACATGTATCTACCCCTTCCACTCTCCACCATCAACCCTTCTCAACCCACCGCAAGACCAACCCCTCACCTATCAATTTTTCAGAGGTCGTTCCCTAGGGAATCTCCCTGGACAGACACCTGGAGAGTGAGAGTTATTGTCAGACGGAAACAGAAGGAAGTCTCTGACCTCTACAGTAAGGATGTGTGGCTATAGTACGCTTACTTACAACTAAGGAAACAAGTTTTTATATCTAACTTAACATTTTTAAACTGCATCAATATTAAGATCTAGCTAATAACCCTTTATTTGAGTGGGTTTAAAAATAAACGGATCCAATGATGACAAAATGTGTGGTTATGTCAAATAATACAGAATCGT
Organism: Timema cristinae; assembly: GCA_039000515.1. NCBI lineage: Eukaryota > Metazoa > Arthropoda > Insecta > Phasmatodea > Timematidae > Timema > Timema cristinae. The sequence continues at coordinate 6,978,932 of JBCFYV010011135.1, forward strand.
ATTTCAACAACTCAGCTCAGTATGAAGCGTGTCTGCAGCTGAGCTAGGGTTCCGGGTTACACTGAAATATGTCTCACTGGTGAAATGTGTGTTTTCCCCTTCACAGTGGTGCGATAGTGGCTGAAGGAATGGGTAGTTCGTCTGTTTTATATTTAAGTTAGTCTCGTAAGCTGATAGAGCCCATAATCATTCTCTTCAAAAAGTGCACGTTAAATACCTAAAATAGAAAAAAAAATATATACAGTATTATGTTAATTTCTTATTACAAAAATTTTCCAAACAATTGTTAAATATAATAACAAAAATTAAAGCTATGTTATTATTGGTTACGAACCCGGCTTCTCTAGCTTAGAGTTTAGAGTCTATTGTTCTATAAACAAAACTCCCTTGCATTATCCCGCGATAGAGGCATACCGACCAAGCAGCCGCTGTATGTTGATGAAGATTGTACCGACTTATGTGGATAGAGGGTGTCATGTGGTCAGCACAATAATCCCACTAGCTATTAATATATGTTATCTATACTTGGGACACTACTTTATCATCCAAGTAACTCCCCATTTGTCCTCAAGACTGAGTTGAGTGATCTAAAGTCGACATTTTATTTCAAGATGACCATCATTTCACATATATAACTAAGAACCCTTCAAAGTTAGTCCAATGAAAATCAGATGAGTATAAGCTGGGGAAAAGATAAGAAACAGTTGAATGTAGCCCCCATATAGAAACAAAATGGCGGACATAATTTTAATTAGACTATATGCTAACCAGACGTCCGAGCTATGTTCGATTGAAATTTAGGCATAATCAGTTTGGTGGTTTTTGTGTAAAAAAGTAGCAAACAGTAAAAAACTAATTATTATAGAGTAGTTGACTTGAAACAACAACATTGTGGACATAGCAAGCCCCCAGTTATATATTATTACGCTCTGAGATGTGTTACTTTAAAATACATTCTTCATGTGCACGCCTCATTGATCCTTGGTCATATTTCATTCCTTCTCTATAAACATATTTACAAAATCCTTAAATATTTTATTTTAAAATAATATTCATCCCAACTTAATCAATTTTATTTATTTGTTGACACGTGGAAGGTTAAGTTAAACTAGCTTGGGATGGTCTATATTAATAAAAATATTGAGTATTTAGGTATAAGATACAATTGGCTTCATAATAAGAACTATTAGATTCCCAGTATTCCTTTAAATATTTACCCTGTATCACTCTTAGATAGCTCATAGACTAGATAGCGTTTGCAGCGCTAACTTGAGATATAGACTCTTGTACAACGAATCCTGTTCACTTGGCTACGAAAGCTAGCACCAGAATCATCACCAATCGATGACAAGAATTCAAACTATATAATTTCTATTCATACAGTATAGCACCATTGAATAAACTTTGGGAAGGTTTATAATCTTTAAAACAGACAAGTATTTTATATATCACTTTTAAACATTCCTTGCCTATAAACTAAGAATAATAATAGTGATTACTTACACATTTACCGGGATATTACTAAAACCATTAAAATTTCCAAAATTGGTTATGGCCATCAGCCAACGGAATTTTTAAAATCATTGACGATATTCTTTTACTTTAGTAAATTATTAATAAAGTATGTGGGAATTTTATATCATTTTACAATATCCTTTCAGTAAACATTAACGTTAAAAGTTTTGTCAATATTTAACTTAAGTACAACATCTCATTTTCAATATCTAATGAAACTAGCCAGTCCCCTTAAACCGTATTATGCACTGGGATGAATACATTAAATTTAAAACTAATCAACTATTAGCTATGTGTCTCTCGTATTATGATATATATTTTATATTTATGAGCTACGATAGTAATTATTATGCCCTGACCAGTTCTGCTTGGAGGAGGTTGGAAGTACGAAAGGGCCTTAGAGGAGAATCAATGATTTATATTTCCCTCGTGCTCCTGTTTCTTAGGAGCACTAATCACCCAAAACAAATATACAGGAGAAAGTCTTGCTTGAATTACAATGAAAGCGCAGAAATAAAAGCCATAGACTCTAAAAATAATCCTAACGATAAATATGAATCTAATTGGAAATATTTATTTTATTTTCCCAATTAGATAGTGCAAATATTATGTTAATAACGCACTTAATTTCATATATTTTATGATAAAATTGGACACCAACATTCCATTGTTTTTGACCTCATTAATCCCTTGGATGGCCCTGAGCCTAGCTTTGAATACAAGGGCTTGCCCTACCATCTCAGAGGGTCAAGAGTCATTTTGGATGCTTTATCAATTTATCAAGCACTTAAAAGTATATTTATCCAGGAGCTATTGCTTGGAAATAAAACAAAACTAGCAGGTCATAGAAATTTAGATTGGTAATATGGATGTAAAATAGTAGTAGTTAATTACAATATTTTAATACACATTATTTTGAGAGAAAGGGAAAGAGGTGAAAAATTATATACATTCATTTTAATACATATTTTACCAGGGCAGCACACTTTCTTTGAATCAACATTTTTATTAACACTTTTGTATGAAACCTAGATTATGTTCCGGAGTTATAAGTGAGGGAAAACCTCACAGGAGATGTGATAGAAATATGGATAGTCTTTTATGAATACAATTTTGATATATGTTAATACCTACTAAAGCAAGAATATTATTTTTAGTGCAATACTTGTGAGATTAATCAAACATTCTTCCATATTTTCGTAGGAACCTAAGGAACATGCCATATTAAGGTATTCTGGAGACACATTTGAGTATTGGACCGTTAATATATAATTAGGTTGAGTATACTAACTAAATTAGGTGTATATTTAGAAGTGAAGTAAATATTTCTTGAGTTAAAACTTAACCCAAATATCTAGCACTAGAGTGCAATGGCTGAACAAGTGGGTTGTTTACGTGGTCATAAACCCCCACTTATCCACCTCAATTTAATGCATAAAAAAATAATTATGAAACCTTAACTTACTTTAAAAATATATATTTAGTATGAAACTGTACATTTTTGTCCGAACAAATATTGACCTATTTTATGGGTATAAATTGGCCAATGAAAGCGTTAATAAAGAATAATGTGTTGACCTAAAGATGTACAACCTCTCATAAAATTACAACAATGTTTACAGGAAGTGAAAAAAATTGCACTATTCGTTCCCCTCCACCTACGTGGATGGATATTTGTAACCATTGGCTATTTTTATCTAAATATTGTGCAATTAGTGCTCAGGTTTGCTAGTTGTAACAAATACACTAAAAATCATTAACAAAATGTGTACTATTGAAATTTAAATTGTGGTTGAGTTATAGAAACCTACTTGCGGCCTCCACAACTCCAAACCAGTTTTATAGTTACACTACTGCCTGTGTAGTGGTCTGCTTTATTTTGGAAGTTCTAAGATGAGACATGGGACTTTTACGTCCAAATTGAGAGTAGAAGTACAATTATAATTATTGTTAGTGGATCGGCCTTGTGTAAAATTTCCTTTCTACTTTATGAAGCGTGTGAATACCTTTAATGAATACAAGTTATTCAAATAGTCCCCAACTACATCTTTATCATTAAAAATAGTAAAATTGTGGAGTTAATGTAGAGGGAATTACCATAGTTCCCATTAAATCCTTTAAAACTTATGCAAGGTTGGACAAAATCCATGTTTAAACATACCACTCTGTTTGAACTTGACACAAATTATAACATCTCTTACAATACCTGATGTTTGAACAACCATATACAATCTAATAGCTCTATTTTGATCTACTCAATTTGCTTAAGAGCATTAGTTTTAGATTACATAACGAGTTTTCCTACATCCAACATTTTGTTAATTGGCTTACATTTCCAGTAGTAAGAACAAACTTCCAAAGGCAATATCGAATAATGAGCTATTGTAGCAATTAGTTTTTTTTTAAACAAATGCGGAATTAAAACCATATTTTGATAAATTTATTTCTTTGGGGTTATGTGGTTGAATAGGATTTTAAGGCCAGGGTAGTGGTATATACTTACAACAAAATATTTTAGTAACCCAGATAAATATAATATTGTTTCATTAGCCAAGGTAAATATAATGTTTTACATTTTTTTTTAACCTATAGCATATTTGACCGGGAGGTACTGTACATAGAATCAAGCTCGGTCCCCTGTATGTAGACTATTTACACCATCTGTGGTACAGAACGATACCCGGGGTACACCTTCACACGTCGTTCTCACAATGAGATGATGATATAGTGATTATGGAGGTGTGGAGCCATTAGTGATCTTAAGCCTACCTAACCAGACCATGGTGATAGTAGGGACAGTTCATCTTTCATGGTACTAGCCAGGTATTGAACCCAGGACCCCTAGCTTCGTATCCAGGTGCACTAACCTCCATTCCCCGGGGCCAGGTTGCGTGCAATAATCTAAGCCTTTAATGAATATCTGCTATGAGCATCATCATTTGAGTATTTTTTTCACATCATTTAAAAAGTTCTGATAAAAAGATAGGATTGGTTTTAACAGATATTAAAGAACAATTAGGATTACTTTCATTGCTAATGAAACCAGATTTTATTTATTCGCCCCAAAGTACTATTTTTTTGTAAAATACCAAACAAAATACATAACATACCTTAAGTTACACGTTTCGGGGGCTTAGAGGTCTAAGGCGTCACTCACGTAACTGGCTGGAATGTTGATGACGGAGAGATTGGGGTTGGAATCCCGTTGAGTTTCTCTAAGGTTTTCCACTTTCTCTCAACACAAGTTTTGGGTACACTTCCTCTAAATTAAACCTGCTCATCCCTAGAACATTATCTTATCTAATGCATATCTATATACCCTGAACGGATATTGAAACGCTGTGACAATAACACAAAACAATCTCTTATTCATTTCAAGCCTATCCCAAGCATTACCACTGTTATTTAACTAAACTTTGTTGGTCCTGTGACTTACTAGCCATCAAGATCTTACCAATAATATAGACAAGGTACCACCTCTGTGGTAAAACCTAATAAATAAACATGAACGTTTTTCAAATGTTGTTCGCGTGTAAAATGTAAATCTCATATTCTGTTGTGTCATGTTGGAAGCGACCACATTATGTTCTTAGACATTTTCCTTTCACGTACTTAGCCTATTGACTTACTGAACCTAGTTTCGGGTATTTAATAATAATTTATTATTATTATATACAGTTAAATAAAGTACACATTATTCACAATACGTAGGTAGACAATTTTAATATAATTTATTTATTATTATTAGCACAGCATCTTACTACCCGTTCGGGTTATACGCACTATAATTTATTTACGAAGCTTAATTCATTAAGACCTATTTTCAAGTCCTTCCTCTTTTAGAAGTCCCAGAATATGTAATAAATTATTTTATCCATTTCTAAGTAAATCTTGAATAGATTTCTTGCAGGTTTACCTAATTCCTGAAATATAAGTTAGTCAAGTTAATATAATTGATTAAAATTCCTAAAAAATAATTTTAAACATTTTTAAAATGAAAATACATTGGATAGTACTCCTATATTTTATTCACTACTTTTGAAATGATCATATTCTATTTAGATTTAAGTTAATTTGATTGACTAAAATTCTTTTAAATTAATTTAAAAATTTAAAAATGTAAATCTATTAGATTATATTCCTAGAATTAATTACTTACTTTAAAAATAGTTATTTAGATTTAAGTTAATTAAGTTGATTAGAATTCTTATAAATTATTTTTAAAAATGTAAATATAGAAAGGTTATGTTATATTAGGTTAGCTAAGTAAAGTTCGGTAAGGTTATATTAGCTATTGATTTATTCTTTTGTTTAAATGTTATGTTGAACACATTTCTAGCTCATTACCATGAATAAATTTAAATACATGTTTTGATCGCCCTGAACGCGTTGAAAGTTTTTGTGATTGTTACGATGTCGGTCGCTTTGAGAACAATCACGTCTAATACGTAACAAATTCTCTCATTATTAAATTTAGTGTAGAGATGAAGATCGGTAAATATTTTAATCAAACTAATAAATTAGTTTCGGCTCTAGCGCGAAGTATAGACATTGCAAAATGCACTTTTCTGGTTTCAGGTCGTCATGAAACGTCAATATTTAACAAAATCTTAAGTTTTTTTTACGATCACAATACTTTCTCTCCAAGTTGCCAAGAGAAAGTAAAAATAGAAAGAAAGGAATAAAATCCCACTTCAATCAAAGGCGCAATATTAATAAACACACCGACATGTATTTCAATCTCACCTTTATCTTGCGAGATGATAACCATTCTATCCCCATCTTCTTCCACTGTAACACCCCCTTTTGCAGCTTTATTCCATTCTTCCCATCTTAAAGATCTTCCTTCCCACTCTTGGCCCGCTCTTCATCACCCTCTTATCCTGCTACACATATTTTTCCTTTATCATATTTCTTGTTCACGCAGACTACTGTAACCCCGGGTTTTCCCCACCACAAACCCCTCACCTCGTTCCACACTCCGACATTTTTCAGCACAACTTATCTATCTCTGTCTTGTAGGCATCGGTTGCCGGTAACGCACACACTCCATTATACTACACTGCAGTAGTTGCTCTTGACTTCTAGAGGGATAGAGCTGGTACACTTGGAGGATATAGGCTGGAAAGGAACTGGAATAGCTCTTTATGGATAGAGCTGGTACACTTGGAGGATATAGGCTGGAAAGGAACTGGAATAGCTCTTTATGGATAGAGCTGGTACACTTGGAGGATATAGGCTGGAAAGGAACTGGAATAGCTCTTTATGGATAGAGCTGGTGAACTTGGAGGATAGAGGCTGGAAAGGAACTGGAATATCTCTAGAGGGATAGAGCTGGTACTCTGAGAAAAATATATATATATATATATATATTTAGTATAAGCTTGGAAAGACCATAGTAGTTTTATTTGATTGAATCGTAATAAAATAAACCATTTACAAAAGCAATGTTTATTAAAAGCGTGATTTTTAGCTTAACTTAGAACTACCAATGATAACATATTTTGGGAACTAGAACCAATATATTTGTCACAATTAGTGGAAAAAAAATTCTGCGGTCTTATAAAATTAATAATAATACTCTTATATGGTAATGCTAGGGTTCGATCTTTACCTCTTAATATATTAATTATTATCATTCCCATTTATCAATGTCAATGAAGTTTATTAACTTTATTAAATATTATGTTATTTTGAAAAAAATAATTAAATAATCCATACGTCTCATCATTCTCAAAATTTTTTCACTAAACAAGTACATAGTCAATTTTGTTAATTCGTTCAGATTAAATATTTGGAAAATATCAAGAAAAATCCAACTAGATAGTTATTTTTTTATCATTTTAAACTAAATATTTATTTAAATTAATTAATAGCTTCTCTTTTTATTGCTTCAAAACTCTACATTTTATTAGTTTGTTTCTAATTAGACTTTGATATGGGAAGACAAAAACCGGATAGGCTTTTAATTAGTGGGCTTATTTTAAATGGCTTCTAGCTATCCCTCCATGAAAATATGAATACATTTACTATAAATTTGGCATAAGAATACATTTTATAGTAATTTAGGTAAATACAATTTGCCCGGGAAGTAAATAAAACGAGATGGAAGTGAACTTATAAAAATAACAATACCAATTGGTTTGAAGTTTGCATCACACAATGTAAGTCGTACTATCTCCTGTCCGTACTTTCCTGGACCCTGCTTCAAGTGCTCAACAAACAAAGCTGTACTAAGATAATCTCCGTCTGTATCCTCCTAGACCCTGCTTCAAGTGTGCAACAAAGCGGTGCTAAGATAATCTTCTGTCTGTATCCTCCTGGACCCTGCTTCAAGTGCTCAATAAACAAAGCTGCGCTAAGATAATCTCCTGTCTGTATCCTCCTAGACCCTGCTTCAAGTGTGCAACAAAGCGGTGCTAAGATAATCTTCTGCCTGTATCCTCCTGGACCCTGCTTCAAGTGTGCAATAAACAAAGCTGCGCTAAGATAATCTCCTGTCTGTATCCTCCTAGACCCTGCTTCAAGTGTGCAACAAACAAAGCTGCGCTAAGATAATCTCCTGTCTGTATCCTCCTGGACCCTGCTTCAGGTGTGCAATAAACAAAGCTACGCTAAGATAATCTCCTGTCTGTATCCTCCGGGACCCTGCTTCAAGTGCTCAACCAACAAAGCGGTGCTAAGATAATCTCTGTCTTTATCCTCCTAGACCCTGCTTCAAGTGTGCAACAAACAAAGCTGCGCTAAGATAATCTCCTGTCTGTATCCTCCTGGACCCTGCTTCAAGTGTGCAATAAACAAAGCGGTGCTAAGTTAATCTTCTGCTGTATCCTCCTGGACCCTGCTTCAAGTGTGCAACAAACAAAGCGGTGCTAAGATAATCTTCTGTCTGTATCCTCCTAGACCCTGCTTCAAGTGTGCAACAAACAAAGCGGTGCTAAGATAATCTCCTGTCTTTATCCTCCTAGACCCTGCTTCAAGTGTGCAACAAACAAAGCTGCGCTAAGATAATCTCCTGTCTGTATCCTCCTGGACCCTGCTTCAAGTGCTCAATAAACAAAGCTGTACTAAGATAATCTCCTGGCTGTATCCTCCTAGACCCTGCTTCAAGTGTGGAACAAACAAAGCTGCGCTAAGATAATCTCCTGTCTGTATCCTCCTGGACCCTGCTTCAAGTGTGCAATAAACAAAGCGGTGCTAAGTTAATCTTCTGCCTGTATCCTCCTGGACCCTGCTTCAAGTGTGCAACAAACAAAGCGGTGCTAAGATAATCTTCTGTCGTTATCCTCCTAGACCCTGCTTCAAGTGTGCAACAAACAAAGCGGTGCTAAGATAATCTCCTGTCTTATCCTCCTAGACCCTGCTTCAAGTGTGCAACAAACAAAGCTGCGCTAAGATAATCTTCTGCCTGTATCCTCCTGGACCCTGCTTCAAGTGTGCAACAAACAAAGCGGTGCTAAGATAATCATCTGTCTGTATCCTCCTGGACCCTGCTTCAAGTGCTCAACAAACAAAGCGGTGCTAAGATAATCATCTGTCTGTATCCTCCTGGACCCTGCTTCAAGTGCTCAATAAACAAAGTGGTGCTAAGATAATCTCCTGTCTGTATCCTCCTAGACCCTGCTTCAAGTGTGCAAAAACAAAGCTGCGCTAAGATAATCTCCTGTCTGTATCCTCCTGACCCTGCTTCAAGTGTGCAATAAACAAAGCTGGCTAAGTAATCTCTGCTGTATCCTCCTGGACCCTGCTTCAAGTGTGCAAAAACAAAGCGGTGCTAAGTTAATCTTCTGTCTGTATCCTCCTGGACCCTGCTTCAAGTGTGCAACAAACAAAGCGGTGCTAAGAATTCTCCTGTCTGTATCCTCCTGGACCCTGCTTCAAGTGTGCAACAAACAAAGCTGTGCTAAGATAATCTCTGTCTGTATCCTCCTGGACCCTGCTTCAAGTGCTCAACAAAAAGCTGTACTAAGTTAATCTCCTGTCTGTATCCTCCTAGACCCTGCTTCAATGTGCTCAACAAACAAGTCGGTGCTAAGATAATCTCCTGTCTGTATCCTCCTGGACCCTGCTTCAAGTGTGCAATAAACAAAGTGGTGCTAAGTTAATCTTCTGCTGTATCCTCCTGGACCCTGCTTCAAGTGTGCAACAACAAAGCGGTGCTAAGTTAATCTCCTGTCTGTATCCTCCTAGACCCTGCTTCAAGTGCTCAACAAACAAACTGTGCTAAGATAATCTCTGTCTGTATCTCCTGGACCCTGCTTCAAGTGTCAACAAACAAATCTGTGCTAAGATAATTCTCTCTGTCTGTATCCTCCTAGACCCTGCTTCAAGTGCTCAACAAACAAAGCGGTGCTAAGATAATCTTCTGTCTGTATCCTCCTAGACCCTGCTTCAAGTGCTCAACAAACAAAGCGGTGCTAAGTAATCATTCCTGTCTGTACTTCTCTGGACCCTGCTTCAAGTGCTCAACAAACAATGCGGTGCTAAGATAATCTTCTGTCTGTATCCTCCTGGACCCTGCTTCAAGTGTGCAACAAACAAAGCGGTGCTAAGTTCATTCTATTGTCTGTATTCTCCTAGACCCTGCTTCAAGTGCTCAACAAACAAAGCGGTGCTAAGTTAATCTCCTGTCTGTATCCTCCTAGACCCGCTTCAGTGCTCAACAAACAAGATCTGTGCTAAGATATATCTCTGTCTGTATCCTCTGGACCTGCTTCAAGTGTGAACAAAACAAAGCGGTGCTAAGTTCATCTCTGTCTGTATCCTCCTAGACCCTCTTCAAGTTCTCAAACAAACAAAAGCAGGTGTTTAAGATATCTCTGTTGTATCCTTAGACCTGTAAGTGCTTAACAACAAAGCTGCTGCTAAGATAATTCTTTGTATCCACTAGACCATGCTTCAAGTGTGCAACCAAACAGATGCGGTGCCAAGATAATCTTCTGTCTGTATCTCTGGACCCGGCTTCAAGTGCTCAACAAACAAAGCGGTGCTAAGTTAATCTCCTGTCTGTATCTCCTAGACCCTGCTTCATGTGCTCAACAAAACAGATCTGTGCTAAGATAATCTTCTGTCTGTATCCTCCTGGACCCGGCTTCAAGTGCTCAACAAACAAAGCGGTGCTAAGTTAATCTCCTGTCTGTATCCTCCTAGACCCTGCTTCATGTGCTCAACAAAACAGATCTGTGCTAAGATAATCTTCTGTCTGTATCCTCCTGGACCCTGCTTCAAGTGTGCAACAAACAAAGCGGTGCTAAGTTCATCTCTTGTCTGTATCCTCCTTGACCCTGCTTCAAGTGCTCAACAAACAAAGCGGTGCTAAGTTAATCTCCTGTCTGTATTCTCCTAGACCCTGCTTCAAGTGCTCAACAAACAAAGCGGTGCTAAGTTAATCTCCTCTCTGTATTCTCCTAGACCCTGCTTCAAGTGCTCAACAAACAAAGCTGCGCTATGATAATCTCCTGTCTGTATCCTCCTAGACCCTGCTTCAAGTGCTCAACAAACAAAGCGGTGCTAAGATAATCTTCTGTCTGTATCCTGGACCCTGCTTCAAGTGCTCAACAAACAAAGCGGTGCTAAGTTAATCTCCTGTCTGTATCCTCCTAGACCCTGCTTCATGTGCTCAACAAAACAAATCTGTGCTAAGATAATATTCTGTCTGTATCCTCCTGGACCCTGCTTCAAGTGTGCAACAAACAAAGCGGTGCTAAGTTCATCTCTGTCTGTATCTCCTAGAACCTGCTTCAAGTGCTCAACAAACAAAGCGGTGCTAAGTTAATCTCCTGTCTTTATTCTCCTAGACCCAAGTTGCTTCAATTGTGCAACAAACAAAGCTGTGCTAGGTCTATATCCAAATTAGTAGACTCTGCTTCAAGTCTAAAACAAACAAAGGAGAGTATGTTTTCACTCCAGTCTGAATATTCCAATTCCTCAGAAATGTTCATAACGTGGCATAGAAAGAAAGACAGAGTACAATAATAGAGTGCTTGAAATTGGAGATCTCAGATCATAAATACTCCGAGTGGAGCTTTTTAAACACGCAAAATCTGCAGGGAAATATATATACATTTTATTATATTTTTGTTTCATTTTTTTCCAAAGAAATAAGATGAAGAAGGAGAGAGCTTAAAGAAAGAACCTAGATACCGGGAGAGAATCTAGTTAAAGTAATTTATTATGGAATACCGAGTACATGGTTAAATTTTAAATTACAAACGCAAAGAGATTTGATATGATATGCGAGTATTGAAGAGGACGCTTTTATTGGGTGGGACTACCTTGATTTGAATGATAGAACGTCATTAATCATAGCTTTGGTCATTATCACCTTTATTATCTTCATACCAACCCACCTTGGTTCAGATGATGGGAAGATATTAATATATCCTTGATCACGCTTAGCGTCCTACCACCTATCCGTTTACACTAATAAGATATGTATGAGGAAGATACAGCTTATATAAATGGTTCTTAATCGTTTTACTTTCTCTCGACACGTTGGAGAGAAAGTATTATGATCGTCAAATAAATCGAACACGAGATTTTGATAATTGTAGAAGTTTGATGACCCCTGGAGCAAAAAATGCTGTTTTAGCAATACCGTATGTCTGTACGTCCATCTGTATATCTGTCTGTCTCTACCTCAGGCTAGAGCTAAATAAAAAACATTTAATTAGGTAAGATAATAATTATGATCACTTTTACCTAGACATGTTGGTAAATGTTAGCAGTTACCGATGAGAGCTTTTAAAAGCTCGGAACTTCAATGTTGTTATAAATATTTCAGACTTCTACCAACAAGTATTGGTAACTCTTAGAATCTACCAGCAAGTCTCAAGATTTACCAGTTTTCAGACTTTTCCAGTAATATAACTCAAATACTTCTTAATTCAGGTATTTGAAAGTGAATTTGATTCTTATGCTCTTTGGTTGACAAAGATGTTTCTCTTTTCTCATATTTCTGTAACATTGTTCCTATTTCCTAATGCCATAGAGGAAGTAACAGTGATTATTTCAGCTATGACTTTGGTGTAATGTTTCTACAACAATATAGAGACTTACTATTTATTTTTAGAAATATTATGAGTTATGAGTAAATGTATATTTTAAGATAAAAATGGGAGAAAGTCTCTGCGGTTCACCGTACCATTAGTTTTTATTTGACAGCCCTTTTTTTTGTGAGTTCTCGCCAATTTGTCAACACTATGATAGACTCGGACATTCACATGATCATAGATACCTCTCTCAGTTGAAAAGAAAATAAGCGTGGTTGTTTACCTTATACTCGACCATGAGAAGCTCAAGTTATTCATTAAATACTCAATTATTTAATTGTAAGCCGTTAAATTAGCTTGAAAATAAATACAACAGGATTTGTATAATTCGACACGCGTTTACTCAAAACAGTGGATAATTTGAACCCACCTTGATTCCCCTTGAAATTCCTAGCTATATCAATGAAAAAACAACAATTTATTCAAATTTTGTAAGGAAATGTATAAATTTGAAGCTTATATAATAATAGTGTTTATAATATAATAATACAGTCTAATTAGTTTGAAATTTACAACCTCTATATCTATGTGGGTCGTGAAATTTGGTCATTCGTTCTGAAAATGGTGGCATGGCTATCATGTCTGTGAGCCGCTGCTGTAGACTTTCACCCTGGAGGAATTTATTACTTTTGGTGATGAGTATTGAAGGTTGTGTGTGTCTGTAGAACGCACACATCTAATCTCTAAGGGAGGAGAGCTTAGAAAGTGGTCAACACTTTAATCCATCACCCCCCCTCCCCTTCTCTCCCCTTCTTTATCGTTGTTTTATTGAGCTATCAGGTAGTGTGGTGATATGACGACCCCCTCGTAAGGACAATTGTAGCGTGCAGTGGCCGCATGGTCTAAAGACCGACTCCCGCTCCACGACGCACGTTTTATTTTTCACAGCACCTCCAAAATAAACGTCGGCAAGGACACGTTAGAGATAATAGAACGTGCAGAGACGTGTAGTGCAGAGAAGGCTTGCACTGCGTTGCAATGATCTACAGCAGGTTAGATATACTTTTGCTTGATTGATTTTCCTTGTTTATGACATCCCAGTTATTCCTACTTTTTAGTACATTGGTAGAATTATGTTATTCTTTTAATACTTAGAACACGGTTGGCCCAATTTTTTATCTCAAGGGTCAAATCTTAATTATAGTTTGCACTGCAGGCAGAAGATATAGTAATTAATACCATCAAATTAATAGGGGCTTACAAACACACTTAAGGAACAATTACTTTCAATATTTAAATATAAACTACATTTTTGGTTGGTAAACCTTTTTAAAATCTATCTCTCAAGTTTTGTTTATTAATCTCCCAAATATTTGATGCATGCTTTTGCAAAACCGCCTAACATTATAAACACATATCAATTCATTATTTTATTAATAAAATAAATGCAAAGAAAACTCAATCATAAATGTTTAAATAAATATATTTAATATAATCAGTAGGTATCTCACATCGGCCATTGAGTGTTTCTTTTTAATTCTACTCCAGGATACTGTGAGGAGTACATTTTCAGTGAGCGTGGGCCGTTTTTGGCCCGTTGACCACCAATTGGATCACACTGACTTAGACAATTGATGTATTAAGTAACTATTTAATGTGTTGGATAAAAATAAACGATGCGCATAGCTCAAATGTATAGTGATTAACGAACAATGCTTGCTTTTTTTTATCGATATCTCCGCTTACAAAGCTGTAAATTCACCTTCTGTTTATCTAGTTTTACGGTATATTTATGTATACAGAAATGTCAAAGTTTCAGGGACGCTTCTTTTGTTTTTCAACTCCATCACATAATAAACGTATAATTATATTTATGCCTCTTTAAATAGACCTTAATTTTGATGACGAAGATATTGGGGTTCATATCTTGGTTGTTTGGACTGAGGGAATTTTTTTTATCGAATATTATCTATCCATGAAAATGTGGGTGCACTTCCTCTAATTTGAATACTCCCAATACCTAACACACTATCCTGGTTGATAAAGATATTTCGAATCAACCTAAAATTACCTGGAAACAAAGAATATAATGTGCATTTTGCCAATTTTAAATATGTTGCTTGTCATGTGATCATTAGGCTTACTTAACCTAAATATTATCACTCCCCCGTTAATTATTACATTCAAGTAACACATAAATTGACCAATTTTTTACACAATCAATTGAATGTGTTACTATATTAATAATATGTATGGCATAAAATAGTTATAATTTCACAAATGTATTAATTTCTTGAATGTTATATTCTTGTTCGGGAATGCTCGTGTCGAGGATGATCACGTGATGTGGCTAAGCCTCGAAAATGTTCGGGAGCACGCCTAACGTGGCTAAGAGGGTTGTGGTGGGAGGGTATGACGTCACAAACAGTAGGCTACAGTGCTGTGTAAAACATTTATGTAACCAGGTATGGCCGGTCTCCTCGGGGAGTTGGCTCGATAATACGACAAACAAGTAGTGAGAGGTTGATATGATATTGTGGTAGAGGGGGAGGGAGAGAAATTATGCACAGGGGGCCCACCTTCATAAATTATACAAACCGAACACTTTCCCAATTGATGACAGAAATAATTCCACAGGCACTAAACAATCATTACGGGAAATGGCAACATGATTAAACTATGTGTCGAGGGGGAGGAAGTAGAAATAGTGTTTGCGGGACAAATCTAAAATTAGGAAATTGTTTACTTGCATAAGTGGCTACGTGGTCTAATCCGTTATCTCACATTAATCTGGTTGTATTGGGGAAATACGGGAGATAGGAGTTTAAATACTAGCTGGTGTAGTAAGGATAATTTAACCTAAATGATTTCCAGATGTCCCTCCATGCAAATGAGGGTATATTTATTCTTGAATTCTTCCCTTCACATTGATAGACAATTAGCGTGGTTATTAACGTTGTTAAAAACCAGAACTGGTACTAACATATGGGGAAAGATAAACTTTTTCTCGTTAATTTAAGTTTTAGTTTAAAAAAATATATTCTTCAATATTTCTATTTATTTATTTATTTAGCACCACGTTTAACTACCCGTTCAGGTTATACACTTAAGTACAAATTACGCTAATGGATTAGGAATTGGGAAGGCTAAATTTAGAGGAAGTGAACCCGCATTTGCGTGGAGGGAGAGTCGAATAACACTTTAGGAAATACCACCCCCAGTTAAGTTTAACATAACACTTATATAATAAAATATTAAGTATACTATTATATAGTCTATTATAAATCTACATACACTTTTCCAAATTTATTCATCAGTAAGTTAAACTTAATTATTATTTATCATAACTATAAGTATACAATTTTTTTATTAATCATTTCAAATTCTCTCTAGATTTCAATTTTAAGCCAAATAGTCAGAACCATTTTTGAAAAAAAGTAACTCATCCTTTTATCCTAAATTTTAGATTCAGAAAATTGGAAAATGACACCTGGACATGGTAATTGAACCCGGGACGTTTGGTGAAGTACGCCAATGCTCTTACCACTGAGCTATCCAGGTATCGTCCCGTACCTAGGGCCATTCTTCACTGTGAAGTGACCCTGGAAACAGGACGATTCCTGGATAGCTCAGTGGTTAGAACATTGGCGTACTTCACCAAACGTCCCGGGTTCGATTACCGTGTCCAGGTGTCATTTTTAAATTTTCAGAATATGATATCTAGAAGGAGTAACCTCAATAACAGCATAAATAATATATTTTTGTTATTTGAATCTTAAATTTTAGAGCTATAGTTAAAATCACGATTTCACCTGGAGGTATAACCATTTAACTTAAACATATCAAGTTGAACCAAACCCAGCTAACCGTTTTGGCTGTAACAACGAGATAAAACCAATTTTAAAAAGCGACGTTTTTATTTAGAGAAACCAGCATAAACACGAAATTGAAACATCTCGTTCACTAAATGTGAAATGTGAAAGCCTCTAAAGAGATTCTTTATATGAGATTGGAAGCTTAAGAAAGAAAAAACTACCGAAAATTATACAAAATAGGTGAAAAAATTAGTAAAGTAATTATTGTATATTTAGCTATAACCTCAGTCATTTACTGGTTATTTTAATAAATATTACTACAACTGCCAAACAGTCATTGATAGCTGAAAGTAAGTAACTCGAATATTTTTATAATAGTCTAGTTAGTAATTACTTGTAAATGAAAGATTACTCCTATTATCATATGCCACATTGAATTTATTAGCAATAATCTAATATCCATACGACCTTATATAGCAGTCATTAAATGAATTTATTATGAACATGTTTCATATTTATCCTATATATATATTTTTTTAAACATTCTTATTTAAGTAACAAATTAGTGTAATGACCTGAGATTCTTCATATTAAAATATATACTTAAGAAAGAAATAACTATAAAATGGAATAAAAACATCATTAATTATTTAAATTTGCCAAGCTATAATATTTTGCATGTGCTGCTATGGCTGCATCTTTACTTTACATCCATTGCTGTTTACAGCTTGTCGCCCGTGTCAGTTTTTTTATCAAGCCATACAGCGTCGGCTCGTGTATAGACACTGCTGAACGGCAGCACCCCCTATTTCCACTTGATATTATCGATAACATTTAATATAATCTGTCCTTTTTTTAATTCTTTATTTATTTTTATTCGTACAATATGTATTCCTTAAGCTTAATGTCAGTACTTCAGTAGCCATCCCCCAGTTTATGAAAAAGTTACAAACATCTTGTATCGTACTGTGCGCTTCACAGTGCCAGCGACATGGTGTTTGACTGTTGTGCGCATGCGCACATTGGAGGGTAGTGGGTAGGATGGCGGGACTGCCAAGTAGAGAGAGCACTGTTGCTCTCGCAGTGCCGGCTCTGGTGAGATGATGGAAGGACATTTTTTTCACTCGGCGTGTGTTATGCTTATAAACCGTGTACCATATTCTTGAATGTAATAAAATGTAGAAGAGTGTATAATTTGATTATTATTCTGATTCCAGCTATTCTATTTGATACTTTTTTTTGTTCTTTTATTTAACAGAAAGACTAAATGCGCTTACAATACTTTAAATGGAGAGAAAAATTCTCAATTGTCATCCAGAGATCAAGGAGAAAATTATTGAACTTTTTGCACAAATTAAAACAAGAAAAATGGATTTCATTTTTAAATGAATATATCAATCTTGAACTATAACAATTTAAGTTAAAGTATTTAAAAATTGTTATTTTGTTAAGATTTTATAAATTTCCTGAATACTTTTTCTTTTTATACATTTTTGTTCCTTTTATACAATTTTAAAATAAAGTCAAAACCATTTCTGGAGTAGCAACCCCACTATTTTTAGCCACGAGCTGCCACTGAATCCATATATTTTCCAACACCGGCCTTCTAGGCCTGTTGTAGTTTCATATGCCTTATAATATAACATAAGACTAGGACAGGCAAAACATCTAGTCCTCGGCCATTAATTTATCACTGTGAAAGGGTGAACCCATATTTTCATCAATGATACATTTTCGGTGATACTGGGAATCAAACCCAAGAGCCTTAGCTCAGTAGACAGACACAATACCAACTGAGCTAAGGTGTCAGATTGTACCCGCATCTAACTATCATATTATTTAAGTTGAAAAATGATACCTGGACACAAGGTAAAGATATTTATTGAAACACATACATATTAATGCAATTACATTAATCCTAACTCTATGCTCCAATACCTATATTTTAACTTGGAGCTTATTATTCTCTATCAGCTTAACTCTTGCCTACAATTATACCTGGACAGCGGAATTAAACTCTGGACTTAATGTTTACTACGACTATGCGCCTACCACTGAGATATTCAGTAGCTATCCCATCATGTCTTAGGACAAAGTCTGTGATAGACGTGGGAAAATCATCAGCAAACTATGAGCGATCAATAATCAATATCGAGATCTATCATATAACGCAGCTGTCCTCGTTTAGGGAGGCCTTATGCTACCAAATATACGATGACAACTGTTCGAATGCACATATCATGATTGATTAACAGCCAAGCTATTATCTTATACTCTCTTATAGATGCACTATTTTAAATAAATAAATACAGTAAATTATTCTTTAAATAGATAATTGGTTCAAACTTATTAGTATATTTCATATCCCAGAAAATGGGCTAAGAGATGAGCTCTTATTAAATCATGGAAGAGTAGGTTATTTAAGAGTAAGCTCACTCATATTAACTTGGAGAGAGGATAGAAAAACCAGATGACTCTGGGAAATACTTAGTAGGCCAACACCCTGTCAGGCACTCGTCCGATATCACCGATACTAACCTAGCACAATGTTAGTCTAATATATTTGACCACACTACCACCATGTCACGTATTTTTTACTATCGTTAGTTTAGTAAACATTTAAGAGAATAAATTAAATAAAACTCCATGGTGTCAACCTGCAATCAAGCACGAGCGGCTAGCATCTTCTGGCGAAGATAGTGCCAACTTCTGAGAATAGAAGGTGTCATGTGGCGAACACAACGAACACTAATATATATAGTTAGGTAATATATCCTATGTATATAATGAAACGGAAATAGGATATTTGACGACAAGATACCTGTGATGATATTTCGTTCAAAAAGAGATGAGTCTACAGAGAAGTGAAGGAGTTACATAATGATGAGTTACATTCCCTGAACACCATTACAAGATATTGTTAGGATAATCGAGTCTCATATATTAGCGTGGGTGAAATATGCAACGTGAATGGAAGAAACTATAACCGTGTTCATGGTATTGACTGGCAAACCCAATGGTAAGAGACGATTGGTGAGACCTAGACGCAAATGGGAGGATAACATTAGACTGGACCTAAAATATATGGTGTGTAGTGAGGTGGACTGGATAGAACTAGCTCAAATAGGAAAAATATATAATGAGGTAGACTGGATAGAACTAGATCAAATAGGAATAAATGTAATGAGGTAGACTGGATAGAACTAGCTCAAGATGGGAATAAGATGTAATGAGTTGACTGGATAGAACTAGCTCAAGATAGGAATAAGATGTAATGAGGTTGACTGGATAGAACTATCTCCAAATAGGAAAAAGATGTAATGAGGTTGACTGGATAGAACTATCTCCAAAAAGGAAAAAGATGTAATGAGGTTGACTGGATAGAACTATCTCCAAATAGGAAAAGATGTAATGAGGTTGACTGGATAAAACTATCTCCAAATAGGAAAAAGATGTAATGAGGTTGACTGGATAGAACTATCTCCAAATAGGTAAAGATGTAATGAGGTTGACTGGATAGAACTAACTCCAAATAGGAAAAAGATGTAATGAGTTTAGACTGGATAGAACTATCTCCAAATAGGAAAAAGATGTAATGAGGTAGACTGGATAGAACTATCTCCAAATAGGAAAAGATGTAATGAGGTAGACTGGATAGAACTATCTCCAAATAGGAAAAATATGTAATGAGGTAGACTGGATAGAACTATCTCCAAATAGGAAAAAGATGTAATGAGGTAGACTGGATAGAACTAGCTCAAGATGGAATAAAGATGTAATGAGGTAGACTGGATAGAACTATCTCAAATGGGAATAAAGATGTAATGAGGTAGACTGGATAGAACTAGCTCAAGATGGGAATAGTTGACGTACTTTTGTAAGTGTGGATATGAACCTTCGAGTTCATAATACCATGGAGCTAATAAGTATAGATTTACTTGTATAATAATAGTAGTAATAAAGTATTTAATTTCAAATATTACTCGTTTATAACTACAAAATTTTATTTTACTAAAAATTAGCTCAGCCCAAGCTGAGACAAAATGATTAATAAAAAGATTAATTGTTTTAAAGGGTAAACAAACTCTCTTTATTTCAGGTAAGCTTTTAAATAGTCATGTTCATCACCCTTAATTTACCAACGGCATAACGCGCTTATATCTTAGTTATGATTCAATTTTATTTTCCTTCTTCAGTCTACTGGGGGGTCTATTTTTATTACTCTTTGATATTTTCTGAATTCTTAAAAGTCCTTTCTACAAGTATAACGATACAGGAAGAAAAGGGAGGAAGTCCAATTTTAATTCAATTTTATATAGTGTTTCTATTAAAAAATATTTGTTAGACAATCCTGAGACCTTTCTAATATACTTTAGATTATGGTTAACAGAGGTATCTGCCATATTGAGTTAGTGATGATAGTGTCAGACAATCATGAGACCTTTCTAACACATTTCAAACTATGGTTAAAAGAAGTCTCTCTCATATTTTAATTAATTAAAAATGTATTTGCTTGGGATTTTATGGGGTTTAATATTCAGTTGTTATCTGTAAAATTTGTGTAATGTAACATTCCCCACTTCTTCCCTTTACTCTTCAGTTTCTAGAACAAGTCGTCCTCTGGTTGACATCTTGATTTGTCACTAGCCCAATTTCCACTAGACCTGAACAATGAAACATTTCAAGAATTTGCTGCTGATTTCATAATGAAGTTCAGAAGTATGATATCACGGTTTAATGATCCTAACTCTATTTCCAGAACACAGTTGATTCTAGAACTAGTTACATACCAACATTTATATTAGTTTATTTAAAGAATTAAGGGATCATTATTAGAGAGGAAAGACCAATGATATTAATATAAATGATAGTTTTTAGTCTATTATAAACTATTCTTGACGGTTATTTTTGAAATAAAATGTTTAATCAAAAATCACTTAAATACTTTGATAAAATTAAGAAGTAATATAAGATAATACTTTAAGGAAATTAATAAAACAAAAAATGGGGGTGACCCGGTGGTCTAGGGGTAAGGTGTCAGACTTCTGTGCTGGCGGCCGGGGTTCATTCCTCGGTCCCGGCAAAGATTTATCTGATTACCAAACCCTTCCTTCACCTCTGACAAGACATCTTGTGAATGTGGGGAATGCCATGCTGCCACCGTGGTTCGGATTCCACGTTAAACTGTAGGTCCTTCATTTCATCTCACAATCACCCTACCATTACACATTAGCGTAAGTGCGTATAACCCGAATGGTTAGTAAGACGCGGTGCTAATAATAATAATAAAACCAAAATTGCAGGAAAAATTTATTTTTTCTCTAACAACCTTTAAAATACTTGTTGGTGATATATAAATATATCTACTGTAATATACCTATATATATAATGTAAATATATAATACATATAAAATATATATATATATAATGTGAACATATAATACATATAATATATATATATATATATATATATATTGTGTGTGTGTGTGTGTGTGTGTGGCCTTTAAATCTTACAAATCCACACTGGTGAACACGGGGACTAAGAATCTATGTAGCAAATTAAAATATAACCGGGTTGTTTTGAAGGGGGTTTCCCCTAAGTAGTTTTTCTCTCCACCTTATCCTCACAAATTAGGATACACTATCTCTAACTCTATCATATTCATTCCACTCCATTAATCAAATTAAATACTTAAAGTCTTGAAGGTTAATAGCGTGTGGTACAAAAAAAAAAAAAAAAAAAAACTCCTACACATCCTTTCATATAATATTCTAATATACTATGTATCAAAATGTTCAAAAATCAATCATTTGTATTTTACTCTCAATTTGAGGACTATAATCAACATATAAAAATATCACCCTTAGTTAAAGTTAAGAATTATGAAATTATCAAGTTTGAGATAAATTCATTTAACCATTTAGTCAGTAGCTCCAGGGACAGGCAAAGAGAATTGCAAAATACAATTTTTTGGGTTCAGGGCACATTCAACGTACAGATTAATTATAATCATGTGGTCAAAAATTTTTCACGACTACAATACCTTATCTATATGTGAAAGTAAAACTAATGACGTATTGGATTCTAGCTTAAAAATGTCACTCTATTATTTTACGACTTTTATCGGAAATAGTTCTCTCTGCTGGTGGTTTCATCTCAACAAGACCGGGAGCAAGTGGCCGTTCAGATACGAGTTGAACAGAACGACATCCTGGGTAAGCCGCTGGGGACGCTCCGAGCGGTAGAACCTCACGCCCACCCCTATAGCGTCGATCTCACCCCTCCGCGAGTTCCCAGGAGTCCCCGAGGCGTAGTAGCACGCCGATATTGCCAGCACTCACCGCCTGAGTCACCCCCTCTTCTTCTGCCACATCAACCCTCCTTACAATATTGGAACCTCACAGACCTAAGCCGAATACCTCCGTTTGACAAGAAATGAGGTTACTAACACTATAGTATTCTCCTTCGATAAAAACTCTTACATTTACAGCAAGCTGGATTTTTTAATCTCAAATAAGCAATTGTTTAGTAAGTCCCTAAATATATGGTGCCAACTAAAGCAGACACTTGATTTAACTTAATATGACAAAGAGAAGAGAGGTTATTATTAATTTAATTATATATTATGTAAATAAGGTAAAGGCAAATAAAATAAAGTTAATTGTCACTAATTTATTGCGTAAATATTTTTATTTAGTTCTAATTTGTCCTTTTGCCACCAGAGCCACCACCGATACCTAAGATAGGTCAGTCACTAGTGAGTCGTTATGGTACCTATAGCTATGATTGGATGGCCTGTAGTTCGATCCTCTTACGAATCATGGTCTGATTTAAAACCCGGCTCTAAGCGAGACGGTCGAATGAGATAAGAACTTAGAAGTATTCAAATGAAACAGTGAACTCCTCCGTAATAGAATGATTAACGAACCTTTACTATCCATGTTACTAGGACGATTTGTGCACCGATCAAGAGAATCAAAAAGATGGTTCAGGTGGGGCTGTATTTAATCATTATTTGTTCGCTTAATTTACGTTATAAAGATCAAACTATCTTACAAGCTAATGATATAGTCACTCCGTTATCTCTAGATCCACGGAACAATGACTAGCACAGAACTAAATGAAAGTTCAAGTGTGGAGTGAGGTGTGTTAGCGCAAAACATTATATATATAGCACATACCGTAACATGTGGTACCCACTTCAGTGGGTACAGGAGACACAAAATCAATTAAAATAATTCAGATAATCGTGTGTCCCATCTGACCTTGTTCCAGAGTTATATCCATGCTTGTAATCCAGTTATATGAAGCTATGCAATATTAAAGAGTGCTCAAATTGTCCATATTCAGCCTGAATACATGCCTGTAGTGGTCGTTTCGTAGATTGCCATATTCTTTCAAATATATAAGTCATTCACGAGCTAAGTTTACCGGGATGACAGCTCGAAATGTTACTAGAAGTATTCCCTAATAAATCACTACGCCAATAGCTGACATCTATCACTTTGGACAACTGTAATGAAAACAGATGGTAATATATTACTGTGATAGTTAACCACAGTAATTTAGGCCAATATTATTTATATATTTATTTGAGGTCGGACACAAAGTTTATTTATAGTTTTATTCCCATTAAAAAAATTAAAACACAAAAAACTTCTAACAAACATAGCTTCAAAATGTCAGCTGACGAATCTAATCCATATGATTGAACATAGCGATAAACAAGTTTTTTACAATAATGCAGACACGCAGTTGATGACAATATTTTATTCAGTTAAATATTTCAAAATACAATAAAATAATCATAAAATCATTTATTGTATGTAAAAAAATGACAAAAATTTTCTCTTTTCCATGTAAATATAATGCCTGTATTAAAAGATATTGACGTGTGCACTATAATACACCAAATTAGTAACGTTCCAAAACGAAAAAATATGTACTTTTAATTATGTTAAAAATATTGTTTCGAGTTGGATGAAAAGAAATTATTAAAAAAAATGAAATAGTATGAGAAACTTAAGTTTACGTTGTTTTAAATATAATATATAACAGGTAATTAAAGATCTTTACATTTTTAACAAAACTGTGATCTTTCACAAGTGTTGGCAACCCAAAACTTAACTAATTTTCAACTGTCTCCAGGTAAAAACCTATCGTGAACGGAATATACATTACCTTGCAATGCTTTTATTGTTGCTGGATAGAACTAGCTCAAGATAGGGATGTATGGCCTACTTTTGTAAGCGTGGTAATAAGCTTACGAGTTCCTAAGTAGCATAGAGATAGTAAATAAGCTGGTATGATGGTTTGATGTGAAATCCCCTTAAGGTGAGGATTTAGAGATCGTAGATCTAGCATTTTTATAGAAAACTATTATTTTAGCCGAAATAAATAAAATATTGCTTACCTACATACACAAAGTTTAATTTTATTCACATAATGATATCAACAGTTGTTGAATATATGTCATGATCATAGCGGTATTAGATGACAAACTTTTTTAAACGAAGAGAAAAAGTTTTAATTAAATTTCCAGGACACCCTTGACATATATTCAACGATTGTTGATATCACCATATGAAGAAAACTAAGCTCTATTTTTATACTGAGGTAATATTTCAATTATTTTGACCATAAAAAGATTTTCTATAAAATGTGCAAAAACACTTACCTTTTATCGAGCCCCTCCCATTCCTATCTTAAAGCTACCTCAAGTTGGTTACTAACTACAACATTTTAGATAATTGAATATGTATAAGAATATTTTGTATTAAAATACAACGAGCAAGCTCTAATTGACGGGGAGGTTGGGACATGAATCCTAATCGGTTTGACTGAACTTTCATTCCCTAAGGATTTACTCAATTTTCCATTAGGCTTATTCCTATATTCTACATTCCCTATAACCCGCCTCGTGGCGTAGTTGGCTAACGCGCTTGTCTGTTGAGCCCGACTACTGAGGACGGGGAGATCGAGGTTCGAATCTCGGTCGGGTGAACTGGGGGTGGATTTTCCTAAATGGTTTTCCACTCTCCCTTCACGCAAATGCGGGTTTACTTCCTTTAATTCAACCTTCCCAATTCCTAATCCATTAATGTAATTAGTACTTAAAGCGTTTAACCAAAAGGGTAGTAAGACTGGTGCTAAATAATAATAATAATAATAATAACATTCCCAATACCCATCTTAATAGAGTAATTAATGTATGCGTCTTGCTCGAAAGAGGACTATGACACGTTGAAGAAGATAAAGATTCTCTATTTTTATTTTAGCACCACGTCTTACTACTCGTCTGGGATATAGGAATAAGTATAAATTACTCTAATGTGTTAGTGTAGAGGAGCGTTGCATTTAGAGGAAGTGTATCCGCATTTGTGGGAAGGGAGAGGGGAAAACCTTTTATTTAAAATCACCTTCGATACACCAGTCTGTAATTTGAGTCAAGAGCTCCCCATCATCGGTAGACCAGTTTAATGTGAGAGTAATGTGAATGCAGACACATCTCCTTTAAATTCCACCTTCCTCGTCTTTATCTTATTAGTGTACTACTGTACAATGTAATTGCGTGAAACCTGTTTCAATGGCCGCATGGTCAAAGGCATTGTACTCACAATAGACTAGGCTGCTGATTAAGGGGAGGTCATGGTTTGAGGATGGGTATGACATGATTAGACCATGGACCGTGTCTACTTTTTTTATTGGCTACCCACTCTCTCTTTCCATGCAAATGCGAGTACATATCTTCTAAATTCAACTTTTCTCATCCCTAACACATTAGTGTAATTGGTCTAGGGTAGCCTGAATGGTGTAAGACTATAGTGCTATAAAATATGCGTAAGGCTGGTAGGAAGAAGGGTGCGTAGTGAATGTATATATATATAATATATATATTATATATATATATATATATATATATATAATATATACATTCACTACGCACACTTCTTCCCCAACCACTCCATAAATAATAATATATATATTACCGCATCTTAGTTCATGTTATATGCTTACATAGCTTAATAGCGATTAAGGAGAGATAATTAAAGGAGGAAATGTGCCCATTTTAGCGTTAAAGGGTATTTGTAAACGATTTAGTAAGAGTACACCCAACCTAGATATGAGTTCCAATATCCCCATCACTGGAAGCCGGTCTAACCCTATGGTGACGCGTTAAACAAACCGACCACCGATTTGGTTGGATGTTGGTATAAATGTTATTGAAACAGGTAGTATAATTCGGACGCTGGAGGGAAAGTAAGGTCTCTTCACTGAGCATTGAACACCCCGATGTGAGGGTGGTCTCATCCCTGTAATATCTTTCAGGGCCCAGTGACAGCCTTAATCCGGACTTTGCCATCATCTTCCTCCCCCAGGGAAGCAGCTGTTTACATGGTTGCTAATTTCCCTAGATACCCCCCACTCCCCCCCCACTCTAACCTTCTTCCAAGCTCGTCCACTAACTAGGCTTGGAGTTTTCAACGCGACTACTTGAGTTGCCCTGCCTTGGCTTGGACGAGCGGAAACTCACAGATACTCCTTGATGATTAGAGGCTACCTTCAGCAAATACTCGTTGATAATTTGGTTGGATATCGCTGCAGGCAGCATCTTGGAAAACCACTAACGATGAACTAATTCCCTTGGCAGAGTCGTTAAATATATAACGAGATGTTGGATAGGTCCAGCAACGTAGTTAGAAGTATTGAACTTGCATAAATCCATCAGATACAATCATACAGTTTAGTTTTAATAGGATCATGATAATAAAATAGGAAAATATAATTTTTTATGTTATTTTATAGGTACAGTGATAGCTCCTATGAAACACATTATATCAATCAGCAGGCTGTCTGTCTACTGAGCTAAGATTCCCAGGTTCGATTCCCATAGTGGCAAAAAGATTTATCATCAGTGAAATGTGGGTTTACCCTTCCTTTCATAGTGATAAATTAATGGCCCAGACTAGAAGTTGTGTGTGCCGTAGTCTTAAGTAAGACAAGCCTAACAAGCTGGAAGTGGAAAATATATGTCCCTTTAATAAATAATTGAGCTAGGCCACAGGCTGGAAACCGTAATGGATGTAAAAGTGAAATCTCCTAATAGAGGACAGCTCCAAGGATCAATAAAATATCCATTGTTAAGATTTATATATTATAGCACCGCGTCTTACTATCCGTTCGGTTATACGCTTATTAGAATTGTCCGGTTTTGAATATAATTTTAATCATAGCGTTTGAACACAGTTTAAACGATAAGAACATAATTCTGTTAATATTAACTACAACAATCTAAACACTGCACTATGCAGAATTGTATGGAGGGTAGTTATGACAAGTGAATAAATATTGTACTTAGCTTATTGTACAGATTGTATTATACACAGGACCATACACTAATAAAATGAAATGTGAACAGTAGGCCTATATGTGCTCACTAGCAAACTTCACTACTGGAACAACCCAGCCGGCCTTGTTGAAGGGGAGGGAGGTGTGACCTTGAAGTACTGGAGTCATTACTACGTAGGCTATTTTAGAAACTACCCTATAGGGGAAGGGAGGATTTCTCTAACTCCGCGGGAAATAATACCATTCTTGACATTTCTACAGTAAAATACTGTACATGGGCTGGTATTTTTAATTTTTGTCCGGTGTTTGGAGGTTTGTACGCATACAGTAGTTACATGTCCCTAGTGGTGTCCAGTGTTTGGAGATTTGTACGCATACATGTAGTACATGTCCCTTGTGGTGTCCGGTGTTGGAGATTTGTACGCATACATGTAGTTACATGTCCCTAGTGGTGTCCGGTGTTTGGAGATATTGTACGCATACATGTAGCTACATGTCTCTAGCGTGTCCGGTGTTTGGAGATATGTACGCATACATGTAGCTACATGTCTCTAGAGTGTCCGGTGTTTGGAGATTTTACGCATACATGTAGATACATGTCTCTTGCGTGTCCGGTGTTTGGAGATTTGTACGCATACACGTAGATACATGTCTCTTGCGGTGTCCGGTGTTTGGAGATTTGTACGCATACATGTAGATACATGTCCCTTGCGGTGTCCGGTGTTTGGAGATTTGTACGCATACATCTAGATACATGTCCCTAGTGGTGTCCGGTGTTTGGAGATATGTACGCATACATGTAGTTACATGTCTCTAGCAGTGTCCGGTGTTTGGAGATTTGTACGCATACATGTAGCTACATGTCCCTAGTGGTGTCCGGTGTTTGGAGATATGTACGCATACATGTAGTTACATGTCTCTTGCGGTGTCCGGTGTTTGGAGATTTGTACGCATACATGTAGCTACATGTCCCTAGTGGTGTCCGGTGTTTGGAGATTTGTACGCATACATGTAGTTACATGTCCCTAGTGGTGTCCGGTGTTTGGAGATTTGTACGCATACATGTAGATACATGTCTCTTGCGGTGTCCGGTGTTTGGAGATTTGTACGCATACATGTAGTTACATGTCCCTTGCGGTGTCCGGTGTTTGGAGATTTGTACGCATACATGTAGTTACATGTCTCTTGTGGTGTCCGGTGTTTGGAGATTTGTACGCATACATGTAGTTACATGTCTCTTGCGGTGTCCGGTGTTTGGAGATTTGTACGCATACATGTAGTTACATGTCCCTAGTGGTGTCCGGTGTTTGGAGATTTGTACGCATACATGTAGATACATGTCTATTGCGGTGTCCGGTGTTTGGAGATTTGTACACATACATGTAGTTACATGTCTCTTGTGGTGTCCGGTGTTTGGAGATTTGTACACATTCATGTAGATACATGTCTCTTGCGGTGTCCGGTGTTTGGAGATTTGTACGCATACATGTAGCTACATGTCTCTTGTGTGTCCGGTGTTTGGAGATTTGTACGCATACATGTAGTTACATATCCCTTGCGGTGTCCGGTGTTTGGAGATTTGTACGCATACATGTAGATACATGTCTCTTGCGGTGTCCGGTGTTTGGAGATTTGTACACATACATGTAGATACAGGTCTCTTGCGGTGTCCGGTGTTTGGAGATTTGTACGCATACATGTAGCTACATGTCTCTTGCGGTGTCCGGTGTTTGGAGATTTGTACGCATGCATGTAGATACATGTCTCTTGCGGTGTCCGGTGTTTGGAGATTTGTACGCATACATGTAGTTACATTTCCCTAGTGGTGTCCGGTGTTTGGAGATTTGTACACATACATGTAGCTACATGTCTCTAGTGGTGTCCGGTGTTTGGAGATTTGTACGCATACATGTAGTTACTTGTCCCTAGTGGTGTCCGGTGTTTGGAGATTTGTACGCATACATGTAGATACATGTCTCTTGCGGTGTCCGGTGTTTGGAGATTTGTACGCATACATGTAGTTACATGTCCCTAGTGGTGTCCGGTGTTTGGAGATTTGTACTCATACATGTAGATACATGTCTCTTGCGGTCTCCGGTGTTTGGAGATTTGTACGCATACATGTAGCTACATGTCTCTTGCGGTGTCTGGTGTTTGGAGATTTGTACACATACATGTAGTTACATGCCTCTTGCGGTGTCCGGTGTTTGGAGATTTGTACGCATACATGTAGATACATGTCTCTTGCGGTGTCCGGTGTTTGGAGATTTGTACGCATACATGTAGCTACATGTCTCTTGCGGTGTCCGGTGTTTGGAGATTTGTACGCATACATCTAGATACATGTCCCTAGTGGTTGCCGGTGTTTGGAGATATGTACGCATACATGTAGTTACATGTCTCTAGCAGTGTCCGGTGTTTGGAGATTTGTACGCATACATGTAGCTACATGTCCCTAGTGGTGTCCGGTGTTTGGAGATATGTACGCATACATGTAGTTACATGTCTCTTGCGGTGTCCGGTGTTTGGAGATTTGTACGCATACATGTAGCTACATGTCCCTAGTGGTGTCCGGTGTTTGGAGATTTGTACGCATACATGTAGTTACATGTCCCTAGTGGTGTCCGGTGTTTGGAGATTTGTACGCATACATGTAGATACATGTCTCTTGCGGTGTCCGGTGTTTGGAGATTTGTACGCATACATGTAGATACATGTCTCTTGCGGTGTCCGGTGTTTGGAGATTTGTACGCATACATGTAGATACATGTCTCTTGCGGTGTCCGGTGTTTGGAGATTTGTACGCATACATGTAGCTACATGTCTCTTGTGGTGTCCGGTGTTTGGAGATTTGTACGCATACATGTAGTTACATGTCCCTAGTGGTGTCCGGTGTTTGGAGATTTGTACTCATACATGTAGATACATGTCTCTTGCGGTGTCCGGTGTTTGGAGATTTGTACGCATACATGTAGCTACATGTCTCTTGCGGTGTCCGGTGTTTGGAGATTTGTACGCATACATGTAGCTACATGTCTCTTACGGTGTCCAGTGTTTGGAGATTTGTACGCATACATGTAGTTACATGTCTCTTGCGGTGTCCGGTGTTTGGAGATTTGTACGCATACATGTAGATACATGTCTCTTGCGGTGTCCGGTTTTTGGAGATTTGTACGCATACATGTAGCTACATGTCTCTTGCGGTGTCCGGTGTTTGGAGATTTGTACGCATACATGTAGTTACATGTCCCTAGTGGTGTCCGGTGTATGGAGATTTGTACGCATACATGTAGTTACATGTTTCTAGTGGTGTCCACAAACTTTATTGAGAAAGTCCGTTATTGGGAAGTTGTCTCACTCTAAGAGCTGATATTATTTTGCTGGTGAAATTTAAACTGCCCGTAATAAAGAAGATTCCGCTATTCAGAGATGTCAGTTAAAGGAGTCTTCATTGTATTTATTATATATATATAAATTTACTGCCTCAGATCACATGACTTAACTTACAAATATGTGAAGGTAGATTTATTAGCTTTTCTAGCGGTAAGATAAGCATTACTCTTCCTACGTAAATGATACTGTGGACCTCTCGCAGATATCTAGTTCAATTACGTGACCACTCATCCAAATGACATATTTCGGTCATAGTTTGTTTGAATTCATAAAACTGTTACCTTTTTCTTTTCTAGAGACTACCTTCTAGAAAATACTGTTCGATAATATTCCAAAAGGTGTTTCTATTATGAGAACTTGATTTACTTTGAAAGGTTTTTATTTGGAAATTGAATATTATAATTTTCGTTTCCTTGAATACCTCGAATAGTATATATTCTAAAATCAGAGATTCTTAGAAATATAATAAGCCATCTTGATTAAAATTATAGTTAGTTAAAATGGATGTATATACCTTTTTATCTGGGAGAGCAATCCTATACAAAAAAGGAAAAAAAAATCTATTCATAAAATTAATTTACTAAAAAAGGGAATTCTCATTATTGATTCTGACGTAATAAACATGGCAAATAAAGTATTTTAGTCCATAACAAACGTACACATTTTTCCAAATTAAATTTTAAATATTTTCCCTTTAAACAAAACTATATATTTTTAGATACTCAAACTCGCTTTGCTCGCTGTGGCTACTCCCCCAATCACCCATTGTGCCTAAACTAATGTAATTCCAGCGTTGTTTTGAACGTTGATTTATTTTACAATATTATGATTCTAGCTGTCCCAAAAGTGTGTCAGAAAATTAAAAAATGTGCGGTAAATGTGCAAAATTTACCTAAAATCAAAAAATCTAGCTATGGTACAATCCGTTTTTTGATAGGTCTTTCCGTTTAGCCACAAGAGGCCTCCAAAGAATGGTCCGCACCGACTTTAAAGTTGCTCCGGCATTTTGAATTATTTTCAGGGATTAAATTTTTTTTTTTTACATTATTTAGAATGTTCCCTTCGGTTACAAGCTAGATTCTATAAGTTTGCCAAATTTCAAGTTTCTAACTCATCTGGAAGGAGTTAAACTTTAATATTAGTGAGTGAGTGAGTGATTGAGTGATTGAGTGATTGAGTGAGTGAGTCCGCCATGTAGTTTTGTAGTAAAGTGATGTTCGAATTTATGGTCGAGATCCGATAGAAAATTTAAGATTCGGATTCGAGAAATATAGGATTAAATCCATCTCTAGATTTAATCTTATGTTCATTGTTGACCTAAAGCCTCGTTCACAATGTGAGAGTTCTGCGATGGCAGTATCTGTTCACACGATGGACTGAAATCATTGTGAACCTGTACTAGCTGTTCCTATAATGATTGAAGGACTGATTGCTACTCGGGGGAATAGGTGTACAAAAAATAAACAGGAGTAGAAAATAAAACAAATAAACAGGAGTAGAAAAGAGAGTGTAGCATGAAAATAAAACCTGGGTGTATGAGACACGCTGATAGAGCAGCAGCATTGGAAAGTCTTCTATCCCCCTGGAATTTATTGAATTTGATCATGATACTGTTCGTTTAGTTGCTGAATCAGGTTAAATGCATTATACAATAAAATGTTAGTTTAGTTTGTGAGGTCAAACAGGAGCTTAGTGTTAAAATGTAAATGGATCACTTTCACGGCAGACGATTACCAAAATTGTTCACAAGGTGTAAGTGACTGAGGTAGTTGACGGTACTTCCATGCCAGCGCTACTATCACCCAATCCCACATCACAATGATTAAATTCACAAAAGTGCTGCCTTGGCAGTCTGACAGTGACAGTAATATATCTTCATATTGGGCCAGTTGCCATGACAGCCACTGTCACGATTTACTAGACTCGTGTCACCGAGGCTGTAGATTGAGGCATAGCACTTATTAGACTGATTATTTTCAAGGAAAACTGACTGTACCTTATTCTGTTTCCGTTCGCGAAATAAAACCGGAAAAAGGTTTAACGTACAGCAGAAATGTAAGCTAACTAACTATATTTAGAACAATAATGCTCAGGTTTGTCTTCGGTTGACTTACCGATGAAGGGATTACTTACACTAATGTAGCCTATCTTCCTTTTATATTGAAATATAGCAGAACTACCTTGATTGAATATCATTATTACCATAATTATCTCCAGTAAGCTTTACCATAGTGTAATAATGCAACTTAAGCTTGCTCTCCTTCAGGTTAGGTGAAAGTTATCAATAAAAACATACTTTAAGAAAGAACAAGCTTGTCAATCAGTGAGCTAGTAGGAATACTTGGGCATATCAATTTAACATTAGGTGAAAATATTTAAATAAAATAGATGACTGACGGTTACATATTAGAGAGTAAAGAGCTCTACGCAACAGTTTCTGTTGATATAATTTTTTTTATTCAAAATTAAACATGACATTTATTATTATTAATTGTATAACTAAACCATTTTTTATTACAAATATACAAGAATAAATATATTAACTATGTGATGATTAACTTCCTACTAGTATTCCACATTGGCCACATTATGGCCTTAATTTGGAATGGCATAGTCAAAATCTATTGGCAGCTTTTAAAAATAATAAAATGTATTTCATATGAATTTTTTTTTAATCAAACGACTTAATTTGATCTAAAACATTATCAGAATTATTAAATAAATAGAATATTTAGAACATTTATAACAAGCAAAATATTTTTTAGGATCTCCGCACAAATTTTATGAGCCCAGTTTTTACATTTACATTATCTGAAATTTTGCTATCATTGTTAAAGGGATTACTAATATTAGATACAGTAGCAATTGGTATGCCAACCTCCAATATCTCCTACACATAGACCAACATATCTTCCCTCCCTTCTCAAATAATATTAATCCAACTGCAAGTTTATATTTGGAGGAAATATTTGGGCCAAAGGTATTGACACAACGTCTAAAATGTAAAGTGTTGAATCAGATTTCAACAGCTTTAAACAGGAGAAACAATGCTCCTCTTGGAAATTGGTAGGTCTGCTGGGTTTTTAGAAAGCCCATTTCCTTGGATTGATTAGCTAATATAGCGACGTTCATGTTGGCATTATCCCAAGGGCGTATTTTACGTTGAGAAGTCATCTAAGGAATAACTAGACTATAGTATATGTAAATACACTCTTGTATTAGGCAAAAGCATGCTGAAAAAATAATTTTAAAATAATTTAATAACAAATGAAGATTAAAAAGAAAAAAATGGAATTAGTTAGGTGTAATTTAAATGTGACCCAAATATGGAATATTCAATATTTGACACAGAGCAGTATTTAATATTAGGGGAATCAATGCCAATTTGCTGTTCATTATTTTAAAATTCACACATACACTTTAGGCTGTTTTAGATTTTATGCTGCAAATATACATTTTGTATCGATCAATTAAAATAAAATATATCAAGAATAAATTTACCACATAGCTAAAATAATCACTTCAAAATGTTTTGTTGAATATCTTTTGTTCTGAAAGAAAACAATACACACTAGAACAGCCACCATGAACACTTTTTGAAAATTGTTTGAAGCTATGCTCATTCAGGGTCAACTTCTCAAAGAGTTTTGATCGCAACCAACAGATTTCAGCCTTATTCTGAGCCCTATTCCACATTAGGAACGTGTTCAATATTTGGACACCTTGCTCTACATTTGACGGGTAAACTAAAATTAAACTAGTGATCCTATATGTTAGACAACCACTATACCTCTATAATACATTTTAATTTATGGATAAAATAGGTCATTGTAATATTTAAATTAATTAAAATATAGTGTCTTCGATCTTTAAGGAATTTGAAATATAAAAGTATTTGTCCTAGAATATTTGACCTCCCTGCTTTTTTCCTTGTAGCCTTCATTTTGCTGTAGAGACTCATTTGTTTTAATCATTCACTTAACCAGTTGATTTAAAACTGTTTCTTTTCGGTTTATTGTTCCTCGAGGAAAAACACTCCCCGGTAATTAAACGAGATAGAATACCTATTTGATTCTCTATCTCTCTTATGTATAATATATTATATAGATTTTGAGGGAGGTGTACAAACATAAAGTGTCACGCTATGAATTAGCGTAGCAGGTGACTTTGAAGATGTCGGTAGTAAAGTGTAGAGCATCAAGTTTTATGGCATCATAATGCTGATGCGTGTTGTGTGAGGGCAGGGAGCAGAAATACGTAATCAACTGGGCGATAAAAGAACAGCGACACGTTAAATCTTACACAAGACACGTAGAATCTATCAGCAGGGCTTCTCTTCACTTTATTCGCTCTAACAAAATAACGTTCATCCTGCTCCCACACCTAGTGGAGTTAATAAAATATTGGTTGCAATCATTTTAAGCCGATGTTTTTTTAAATATTTTAACTTAATTGGTTGGGTAATTATCAGCTAAAAAGTATTAATTTTAATTATATATTGAAAAATAACATCTGGATCAGAGAATCAAACCTCTGACCCTTGACTCACCCCTACAATACTTACCTGTCAGCTTTCCAGAATTTGTCTCATGCTTAGGGCTATTTATCACCAAAAGTTTAAGGCACAGTCTCTGATGGACGGTTGGAAAACATCTGCCTTATATGCTAACATAGTCTAAATTTCTTTTTTTTTAGTTTACAAATATAATATTCTACACTTATAATACGTCCATAACCTAAAGATAATGTTCTTCTTCTAATCCCCACACCCACCTCGGTGGCGTAGTTGGCTAACGCGCTAGTCGTGTTGAGCTCGGCTGCTAAGGACGAGGAGATCGAGGTTCGAAACTCGGTCGGGTGAACTGGGGGTGGTTTTTCCTAAATGGTTTTCTACTCTCCCTCCACGCAAATGTGTGTTCAATTCCTCTAATTCAATCTTCCCAATTCCTAATCCATTAGCGTAGTAGTACTTAAATCGTATAACCCGAACGGGTAGTAAGACGCGGTGCTAATACTATTTTTTCTAATCCTCACATTCATGTACAGTAAAATATATAATCAGTTTTATTCCATAGGTACTACAGTAGACTCAAATTATCCGATGCTTCGGGGCACTCATTTGGTCAAAGTGTACAAATTTAACACAATATTTACAATAGTTAAATATTTCATATAATAGTTTTTTACTTCAACTCATATATAAATATGCTGTATTATTATTATATATAATAATACCTAGTATAAAGTATTGTTTACAATAGTTTTATACGATACTGTAGTTAAATGCATAAGAAGTTACGTGAGAACCAATTACGAACAACAGCCAGGACACTGCGCCTGGCGTTTATGCCACTCAAAATTCCGAGCGAACACGGAAACGCACAAAGGATATTCGGCTACTGACTGGTCCGTACAGTACAGTACTCATCATTTCGGGGGTAGCTGGACTACACGCTCCGGATCAACCGAGTATTTTCGTAACTGAGGTAGGCCCGGTACCAATTACCTTGGTTATAGTGAGTTTACTGTTGTTACTTCATCACCAATCACGATAGCCGTAGGGAAAACGTTATGCACAGGCTGCTAGGGACAGATATATTCTGATAGAGTGTAGTACTATCGGGTTGTCGTGCTCGTGACGGCTCGGTTCAAGAGGGAGACAGTATCATTACCTCTCACTCTCACTTAACTTCTCACTTTGAGTACAAATAAAAGTAAGGAAAGAGGGGATTAGTAGCCTAACAGGAATGTTTACAGGGGGTTTGGTGGAATACAATGCTATAGTTAGAAGGACAAATACTTTTAACTGCGCCTAGCTAAGGGTGGATCCAGGGCTAGTTGTAGAGGTAAATTGGTTTTTACAACGCTCCTTCAAGGATAAATTTAATAATTTTGATTATAAAGATTTTAATTTATAATATTTTAATTATATTATTGCGAGTTTAACAAACTATTTGAAATTAACAATTAATTTAATAATAATAATACTTTAAGAAAGAACACAATTTAGATTAACCAATTTGTAATTTTAATAAAAAATAACATAAAACAAAAAGTCGCCATCAAAATAAAAATAATTAATATATACTGCACATAGATCTAAAGTGTTTTAGTAATAAAAGAAAAAAAATGTATTTTAATACTAAACTTAATATTAATACTAGAACATTTTCGTTTTACTCTCCTTTCTTTGCTCTAGAGCTAAGTTGAAAGCGATGTTGCCTAATTTTGATTAGGTCGTGTAGGAGATAGTATGAGGAAGGTGTTAGTCAGTCATTCTTTACAGCTTTAAAGTATTGGTTTCGATATTTATGATTATTTTCTATGCAGGAGGGGACGATTGCACCAACCCACCCGGATCCCCCCTGGCCTAGCAGGGAAACTCGAATAAATATATGACTTTTAATGCTAATGAGAACAAATTCACTGTGCTGTTTGTAAAGATGATTACATACTCCAACAATTTAATATACAAAATTAAATACACGTTTTGGAATATGTGGAATAAAAATGACATTAAGTAAAGGTTTTTTAATTTAAGATAAACATTTTTTTTTAATATGATATTTAACGAAATACAATAAGGGTAATGATCTTGATATTTTTGGACACAATTATATTTAACTAGGACTGATTGCTATTATTGATATGATTTAAATTTTTAGGCCTAAGTACTATAGTTGTATTTGTAAACAAAATTGGTTACAGGTTCATATTGTTTACACTGTCATCATACAAACTGGTCGATAAGCTGTAAAAAATATCTCGTAATCGTAGGCTAGATGAGACATGTAGCCGGCACGATTTGGAACAACTGGTTGACAAGTTCATGCTTAGGTGGACAAAGTGACAGCAAACTGGCCGACCAATTGGGACTCCAGCTAACTGATCGACAGCACACTGGTCAACATGTGTGTAAAAAGTGGTTGACAGACAAGTGACTTGTCATGAAAAAGCAGTGTCGATCACATGGTCGATGTGAGTAGGACCATGTGATATAGAGCCAATCGGTCGACAAAAAGTATACAAATATTTGGAATGCTTGGTGGGTTAATTATCTGACCCTAGTATGACCTACTGGTCGACTAGTTCATGCATACTAGGACAAAGTGATATACACACGAATAGTTGACCAATTTGGGTGCATAAAACTAATCAACAATAAACTGGTTCGATAGTGTGGACAAAGTGATCGACAGACAAGTAATTTACACGAAGGAGTACTTAGACCAATTTGTTGATAAGAGTAGGACCATGTGCTAGACGACCAACTGATCGACAAAATATTAACAAACATTTGATAGACTAGGTAACTAATGGCCGTCGATTCGTTGAAAAATACGTACATAGAACCACAAAGTGATAGACAGCCAACTGGTCGACAAAAAAAAAACAACTGGCAGACAAACGTTGAGATTGGATCCATATAATAGTGGACCACAATTAATACATAGCGAATAAAGAACTCGCTAAGCCTAAAGCTAGGTGTTTTATTTTTGTATCCAGGTGTTCTTTTTCCACTATATATTTAGTTACATTACAGTGAACGTCTGTCATCCGTTAATAATAACAATGTCAATCGATTAAAATAGTGCGATTTACTTAACATTAAATAAACAATGTCCCTTCTGTTTAATGTACAAATAAAAACAATGAAATGTTGGTAAATCATATACATAATATACAGCGAAAATGTAAACCAAATTATTGTAAAATAATAGCAGAAAAGGTATGTTCTCTAAGAAGAAAATACAAGGAATTCATACAAATATTAAAGTTATTATTTTTATTACAATAAAATAATCAACAAAAATATACACAATTCTCTAACCACATCACTCACAAGTAGCCTTATTAACGTTGTTATCTCTTGATTAAATATTCTTTATTTGGAAAGATTCTTACCTGTATTATTTTTTAATTGGATGTATTTAGAATCTATTTTGCATTGTCACCTGGGCTATTTTTGAAAATTATATGCATGCATAATCTATTTGGAGTGCTTCCCTTCCAGCAAATTTTTAAAACTGGATGTCTCTAGAAACTATTTGCAGGGGTCGTCGTCACCTCAATCACTTGGCGCATTTTTGAAAATTAAATGTCTTAAGAAGTTATTTGCCGTTTTATTAAAGTCATTTAGCTTCATATTCGAGAATATCAGTAGGTGTGAACTACATCTAGAAGAGGACTAGTTTATTCCAAGATGGGCAATCACCCCTCTCTACACTCCACTTATCGTTTTCTCTGTCCCTAATTTAAAGTGGTCCTTTCCACTTTTTTGAAATTATACTCTTTAAAAGATATTTAGAGTAGTCCCCCCCTCCAAATTATTTAGAACTTTGGATGTTCCAAAGAACCTATTTTGAGTAGCATCCTTCTGAAATTTTTTAAAAGTTTGGATACCTCCAGAAGCTATTTTTAATAATCCTCAACCAGTTTACTTTTTTAAATTTAGATCTTCTGAAACTATTCGAAGGGGTTCTACTCCAAAAATGTTTAGAATGTAGGTGCTTCTAGAAAATATTTAGACTGCTCCTAGCTTGAATTTTTTTCAAAATTAGATGCCTCTAGAAACTTTGAGGTGGTCTTCTCTGGAAAACTTTTGGTAATTGAATGTATATAGAAGTTATTTTGAGTTTAATGCAAGATCTTTGAACTTCATATTCGATAGTATCAGAGGATTTAAAATATATTTAGGGGGTGGGATTTATTCCAGCTCAGATTATTTTCAGGGGAACGAGTCCCCTCTTGCCCCCCCCCTCGGTTCTACCACTATAGATTGCAGTACTACACACATTTATTAGATGAGTTCATGCATAAAAAAAAATTCTGACCATCTCCTGTTGGGAGACTTTATCACGATCCACCATAGACAGGACCTTTGTCTCCCCACTAAAAACGAGGATACATCCATGATATTACTCTACATTCTCAGCGTAAAAAATTACGGTCTGGATCAAAAGGCCATTATTGCACGTGTGATGTGTGCTCAACTACAAGTGGAGATTAGCCAAGATAAACAGTAGTATGCATAGGCCTATACATTTACAAAAGGTGATTCACCCAGTGGCGGGGGAACTTTATTTGTGTAGGGGTGTATACAATTTTTTTTAAAAGGAACTTTCTTCCAATTAATAGGAGATCCTGGGCCTCAACACCATATATTTTGTGAAAATTGAATACCCTTAGAATCCATTTTGAAAGGTCCTTGTCCAGTAATATTTTGAAAATTAGACTCCTTCCGAGATATTTGGAGTGATCCTCCCTAGAACTGTTTTGATATTTGGATACCCCTAAACGCTAATTATAGTTTTCCTTACCTATAATTTTTTAATTTAATTTTTCCAGAATATATTTAAAGTGGTTTTCCCCATGGCAAATGTTTAAATGTGTATGCCCAAAAACTATTTATAGTGGTCCTCACCTTTAAATTCTCAAATGATGGCAAATTTTCAAGAACATTTCCCGGGATTTTTCCCAATTTTACTGGTGAGTGGCCACCCTTAAAATATTACTTGTGGTATATCCCTCACAATTAACTACAAATAACACTCATATCACCTATTGACAAAATATTATCTATAGCTTTATCTCTCACAATTCATTACAAGTAACACTCTTAATTCACGTCCTAACAAAATATTACTTTGGATATATACCTCGCAATTAAATACAAGTAACATTGTTAAATCACTTATTGACAAAATATTTCTTGATATAGGCTAATATATCTGTTGCCAGAAGCAGTGTGTTGTTTTAATCTCAAACAAGTTCAAGATACCTACATCAACCCCTTTTTAAAATATTTCAAGTTTTTGAAAAATCACTCATCACACTTCAAAATTTTACTGACCAAAAACCAAATAGCCTCTACGTTATTTGTGAGATCAATTACTCCCTAGATTTGCATTTTAATCAGAATCTTTAGATCCAGTTTTGAAAAAATGCATTAAAAAATCTCTCATTTGTAAACTATCCTTAATTTGAAGGCTAGGGTCAAAATAAAATAAACTTTTTGAGATATTGCCCTATAACTTATAGATATCAAGTTTGAAGAAATCAATCAAACCGTATCCGATCCGTGGCCAGGGACAGGTTGACAGATAGACATGGGGACAAACAGAATTGTGAAAACTAGTTTTTTGAGTTCGAGTTTATAAAAAAGTAAAAATTCATCAATATCTTGAAATAATTTTTTTTTCAGGATCACAATACTTTATCCTGGTATTAGTAAGTAAAAGAATGGTTACCCTGGTATGTGTTTGGACACTACTCAGCAACCAGAAAACTGCTCACTGAGGGCTGTCTGTCAATTCATGCATAGCTAACATTGTTTCACTACTCTCTAACACCAAAACTGCTTACTGAGGACTGTCAGGTTTATTAGCAATGCATGCGTAGCTAACATTGTATCACCGCTCTCTAACACCAACACTTGCTTAGTGAGGTAGTAGACTCGATACTTCCTAGTTTATAAACTAAACATTTTATTATGACAAAGTTTATACTATGCTTCGTAACCTTGAATACAAACACTTGAACTAAGACGCTTTAGCTTTTACTCTTTGAAACACATTTATTGTATGTTAGTATTTTTTAAATATATTACTAATCTAGACGCCTACTACATCATGCCTGTTCGATTCTATCTTGGTCCATCAAATTTAACCTTTCATTAAACCAGTAGCGTGCCTGGACATTTCCATTAGGGGGCCACTGGGATTTTACCAAGTTTCCTCCCATATCATCGTCTGATATTTTTTTTAAATAAGATTTCTCTAAAAGCTATTTGGAGCTTCCCACCCCCAGATAAAAAAAATAGATGCCTCTCTCATTGATTTGGAGTTATACTTATATGGATTTATTTTAATTAGATGCTTCTAGAATCTATAGGTTAGCTTCATAAATATTTTCAATTGTATTTAGAGTTCAATTTGTTCTTCTCCCAACAAATAGTTAATTTTTACGAATTGTTTTGAGGTAATGCATTGCTTACCATCACAATTGTCACAAAAATTAACCAGAGTAAATTCAAGTCCATTTCTTATTTCCATTTCTAGTTTATAGTGACCTAACGTACATGATTTGGAGTGTTCATCTAATTTAATGATCTGTTTAGAAAAAGGCATTACATCAATAATTCGGTGACCCGTAGTGGAAGAGTCCTGTGTTCTTTCAACCATTCAATATTTTCTATGAAAAGTGCTGGTAAGGTATTTTCATTACTATATTCATATTTTAAATAGTGTTTTCACTAACGAGTGAAGGATGTTCCACATTCGGTAGTAAATCCTCCAATTCGTCATCTTCATCAAAAAGTATGTGTCTGCCTGCATATCTTGGAATTGGAGGTTCCTGCAGTTGGTGTAAAGTCTTCACTTTCTTGGGCGCAAGTCCTAAAAACTATTAAATATATATAAATTTTTTACATAGTTATTTATTTATTACAGAACGTCTTACCATTCATCTAAGCTATTCGCATTTAGTTATTATAATAGAGTAAGGTTGAGTAAAGTAGATTAGAGAGGAAAAGTACCGCGTTTGTGTGGAGGAAGCGTGGGAAGCTGTTACTAAAAGAAGCTTTAGTAGATTACACAAGTCGGAATTCAAACCTTGACCTCCCGCTCACAAACAAACCAGAAAAACATGTAATTTACTTGGCATGCATACTGATTAGGGCTTATAATCACTAACCCATAACTTATAAATTATATTATAATACAATCATCACCTTATATTTTGTGTATATTTAAGGACTATTTAAACATCAGGTAGCCAACACACTCGATTACAAAAACTTGCCATCATTTCCGTTTGGAACCAATTTAACGCGGCCACATTTCATGTACAAGACTGTAATTTTTTTTTACAATTTATTTATCAACATAAATATTTTTGGCATATTCGTAGAATTTTTTTAGAAAATAAACAAATAAAATACGCCTACATATACTTTAACAAACACAAAATACAAATATTAGTTGTAATATTTTCAAACTACA
Organism: Timema cristinae; assembly: GCA_039000515.1. NCBI lineage: Eukaryota > Metazoa > Arthropoda > Insecta > Phasmatodea > Timematidae > Timema > Timema cristinae. Next base: position 7,021,998 of record JBCFYV010011135.1, read on the forward strand.
GTAACCTTTTAAGTGATTCAAATTTGTTTCCGGTTAATTATGATTCTTCTTTCTGTATTCTCCATCTCTTTAAATCTCTAGATGGTTTTTTTCTTTTGAATACTTTACTTGTAAATGAACGAGGCTTAGACATTTTGTACACAGTAAAAATTCACATAAAAGTTATTAATATCAAGACCATAGTCGGGAAATTTTATGAACAATATATATTGCTTTATTTATGGTTTAAACAATACCAAAATTAATTTACAAGTACAAATTAGGGGCTGTGTTACCATAAAAAGCACTTCAGAGAGCATCTAGAGGTGTTTCATAATTAGAATTGTTTCTAGCCTTCGGCAGCTATGGTGTTAGGTTGCCGTAAAATACTTTAGAGAGCTTTAGAGGTGTTTAATATTTTGATTTTTTGTCTAGCCTATGGCAGTTATGATGTTATGTTGCCATAAAAAATGCTTCTAGAGGAGTTTAATACTTAGAATTTGTCCTAGCCTCCATCAATTGGGGGATCCCCCCCCCACCCCAAATTATTTGGCTGGCTACGGCCTTGATTAATATAATTATATTTATGCCAGTTAAATGGTAGCCTACGCTCATACTAAAATATAAAACTAAACAATGTCCAAGAATACTGGTACAATAGACTTTACAGCTGTCACACATTAAATAGCTAACAGGCAAGAACAGTCTAAAATATCATAATATTACTCTTGGTATGGTTTTGTACCTCAATACTTTTCTCAGCTGGTTTTGAAAAGTTTGCTAATGATATTCATCCCCTTATCACTCCCCGCCGCCCACCACTGTCAATCAAAACACAACGGTCTCTCCTACCTGTGTTTGGTTCTCAACGGTACGGCCCGGTTTGGCTGTATTTATTTCTATGAAAATAACGTAATTTCTTGCTATTTCCTATCCGTTTTTAAAATATGATAGTAACGATTGTATGAAAAATGTCAAATGAACCCGTATTTATTGCTTAATAAGGAGAGTTAAATTTAATTTCAAAATACAAAGTGATTTTTCTAATAGGAAATCTATTTGTAAACGAATGAGAGTCTGCCGCCGATTCAGTTTCATTATTTATTAAATAAAAATTAATATCTTGGAAAATATAGTACAGACCGTGCCTAAAATATGTTT